>APFE030325127.1:0-11832 GCA_000404065.3 Pinus taeda
AACAGAATCGGCAAGAGCTGGCACTATCTTCTCAGCAAAATTGATGATATACTTGAGAGTCATCCAATGACTATGTGGTTTTACCATGTATACCTGGTAATAATCCCATTTCAACTTGGTTAACCCTTGGATTGCTTCTTCTTTTTCTTTAGCTTTCTGTTTCCAGTTTGTTTCTAACACTGTTTTCTTGCAATTTTTGGGGCTTGCAGGTGACTAAGTAATTAGAAGCCTTCCTTTTCGAGCAAGTTTTCTTAGCGATGCACGATTAGCGCTAAGCGCTAATCGCGCATTGGAAACTGCCTCTGTTTCTTGATCCGGGCTTCCCTGATGTGTTTTTCGCCTCTTGCGCCTTTTTCTCTTATCGGGTATAAAGCTCAAAATTTGTAAAAGTAGTGATTCCGTGAGCTCTTGACCCTGAGCATTAAACTGTCTGTTTCTGGTATCAGCATCGTTTAGTACCCATTCAACCATGGCTATATATGAGAAATCTGTGATGGATGCCTCAGAAGAGTTTTGCGGCTCTTTCTCTCCCTTAAGTGGATTAGGTGTGCCTTCCGAAATGGACATTGGAGTACTACCTTTCCTCCTCATAGTTTCCTGCATACTGCCTTGTATAACGCTTTGTCCTTTGTTTCTACAGTTTACAATTGAGGTGGAAGTAATGATAAAAATAATGACAAGAAAACTTTAAATGCCGAAGATATGCAAAACATGCCACCTTATGTGAACTAGTTCTTCGAAAAACACAACACCATACTTCATTAACAACTGGCAACAACTCATTAATTCGCATTAAAGTGCATGACTAGTTCTTGGCCTAGAAAAAGTTTTCTCGAATAATGAGCTAGAACCGACTGCGATGGAGAGGTCTTGCGATTTTGCTTTGCGATATCACAGATTGCTATATCGCATTACCGCAATTTCATCGTGCTGTTCTATCGCAAGGTTGCTTGGTCGCAATATCGCAATATCACAATATCTCAAGATCGAAGATTGCTTAATCGTTATAATCATTATGTGTAATTCATGTGATTTTTTGCGATGTGCGATATGAGATATCGCATATCGGCGATTTTAAGGTTTTTCAATGTGAGTGGTTCTTAATGCATGCGATGTGATGGAGTTTCGCGTCGCAATCTCGCGTTTTTTATCATTTTGGCTCATTTAGAAGGTACCCTATCATTCTTTGCGTGATGCAATCTCTCTTAAGGAGTGAATTTACTTTCTTCATTATGAAACTTAGGTTTTTTAGATTCTTCAAAGGTATTTTCCTATGTCCATGATGTTGTAAGTTTTATCTAAAAGGAAATATAACACTAATTGATTTTTTAAATTTTTTACTAAGGGTCCCCACTTATTTAGTATTAGCAATAACACTTCATAAGGAGGGGGGTTGTTGGTGGCCACAACAGAGTACAATGAAGAATATCTCACACCCTAAAGCAGATCAATGAAGCATATGAGTACAGTGAAGAATATCTCACACCCTAAAGCAGATCAATGAAGATGACATCCAGAATTGCAAGTCATCACCACAAAGGTAAGTAACCATATGGTATATTTTATTAAGGATCCATCATAAGATGTTTTAGGGTTGAACATATGATTCTAGTGTTTGTTAGTATTCCAGGGAAAGGATGAACCCTAGCATGACATGAAGAGGGAAAATAATATGATCTAGGGTTTGAACTTAAGAAGCCCTAGGATAACCTCATGATTGCATGAAAACCCTGGAGAGAAAACTTGACATCATGTTTTGGTATCATATACTTTTCTTGGGGTGCTTGTCAATAAATATTGCAGGTACAAGAAGTAAAGATGGATGGGCTGAGCCTTTGTTTTTAAGAAACATGGTGGAAGAAGGAAATTGTATAACTATGGATGTCTGGTTCATAGTAAGATGTAGAGAAGGATGAAAAAGGCTTCCACCATGGCAATCAAGAAGAAAAGCATTATGACGGGATGCATCATTTTAGGAGATGACATCATTATAGCATACAATTGAAGAAAGAGCTTATGACATCATTATAGAAGCTTGAAAGATAGCTAAAGTAAAGATCTATAGCAGTCATCATAAGTAGCTCTTGGTAACCTCATTAAAAGTGTAAGTGATGCTTATGAATAGAAGAAAGTCATCTAGCATATAGAAAGGGTTCATCATGCATTATCATCATGAAAGGAGAATTTGCAGGATGAGGATAATCAAGATCGTCTGTTGGAATCTTCATTAGAAGGTTCACCTCTCTTGGGAAAAACAAGTGTCTCGCTAGAGTTCCATCTTGTATGGGATTCATGAAGGATAACGATATGATGACAAAACAATGCAACATGGTTGAAGATATTTCAAGAAAGAAAAGGAAGCTGCTGAAGGAACCCTAGATCTCCAAAAGAAGGAAAGAGGTATGTATGCATTAAGTCATGTCATCATATACTAGAGTTCCATCTTGTATGGGATTCATGAAGGATAATGGTATGATGACAAAAGAATGCAACATGGTTGAAGATATTTCAAGAAAGAAAAGGAAGCTGTTGAAGGAACCCTAGATGTCCAAAAGAAGGAAAGAGGTATGTATGCATTAAGTCATGTCATCATATACTAGAGTTCCATCTTGTATGGGATTCATGAAGGATAATGGTATGATGACAAAAGAATGCAACATGGTTGAAGATATTTCAAGAAAGAAAAGGAAGCTGTTGAAGGAACCCTAGATGTCCAAAAGAAGGAAAGAGGTATGTATGCATTAAGTCATGTCATCATATACTAGAGTTCCATCTTGTATGGGATTCATGAAGGATAATGGTATGATGACAAAAGAATGCAACATGGTTGAAGATCTTTCAAGAAAGAAAAGGAAGCTACTAAAGGAAGCCTAGGTGTCGAAAAGAAGGAAACAGGTATGAATGCATTAAGTCATGTCATCATATAGTTGCATGGGTAAATACTCTACATCATGAGCATGATTGAAGATCGTCTGTTGGAATCTTCATTAGAAGGTTCACGTCTCTTGGGAAAAACAAGTGTCTCGCTAGAGTTCCATCTTGTATGGGATTCATGAAAGATAATGGTATGATGACAAAAGAATGCAGCATGGTTGAATATCTTTCGAGAAAGAAAAGGAAGCTGCTGAAGGAAGCCTAGATGTCCAAAAGAAGGAAAGAGGTATGTATGCATTAAGTCATGTCATCATATACTTGCATGGGTAAATACTCTACATCATGAACATGATCGAAGAAAAAGGAATCCCTTCCTTTGAAAAGGTGCATGAAGGCATGATTCACATATTGACAAAGATAAAATCAACATAATATGTCCTCATATGGAATATGAGGTAGTTAACGAAGATGAAGGAACCATGGATGGAAGTTCCTGAGAAGCAATATGTGAAGAAAGAAGAGATACTGAAAGATGCAACTATGGAAAAGGAAATCAACATCCGATGACTAGAAGGATTGACCATGACATCTCGACAGAAAATGTATGAAGACTCTAATGAAGTCTGAAAAGAAAGGAGACCCTTCGCATTGAATATCTTGGAGATGTGTCAATATATGTGTGCGGGATGTTGATGTTGCGAACAAACAAGATATCATGATGAAAGGCCATCACAAAAGGTAACTTTGATTTGATGTTCATTTCTAATTTTTGAAAATCATTTGGATGGATTGATATAGGGCTACCGGAAGAGAGTTGTAGATGTCATCCACAACTAAGCACTCATGTGGTTGGATGGAAGATCCTAAAGGAAACATGATGTGGAAGAGGTAGCTGCATGAAGGAATGGCCAGATGTGGACTAGAGGACCACTTTCTGATAAGGGGTAGGATGACATGACTGACTTGAGGAAAGTGATGGATGGCCAATGCCCTACAAGAAGTCCCAAAAGATCAAGACTCCATAATGTTGAAAATGAATTTCATGACATCAAAAGGAGCCCCACAAGCAACTAATAGTCCCATGATCTCCACCTAGAACAGAGAGCTGCTGGAAGCAAGTCCCTGGTTAAGAGGGAGCTTGGACAAGTCCCTGCATAAGAGGGATCTTGGGTACATTCCTTTTATAGGAATGGGTATATCCTCCCTAGTTGAGAGGGAGAGATAAACACTTCATTCTTGTCTCCTGCAAAAGGTCCTGCAAAGGTGATATCCTCCCAAAATTCCAATGGTAGTCCATTTAGTGTTGCAGGGCACAATCTTTGTTTGGGAGCTCATGGATATTTTGTCCTAACTTTTCTAATAATGCAGTTTTCTACAAGAAATACCTATTAAGAAGTTCCTAATTGTGATCTTCAGCTTATCAATATTTGGCTGTCAGTGTTAACGTAAAAGTCATTGAATCGAGGAAAATCTTCTTTCAAGTTATTTCAAAAATGCTTTTGCACATAGCTTGCTTATAAAATCAGAGGCAAACAAAACAGCCAAGCTTGAAGCTCAAAAAACGAAGAAAAATACATTATTTAAAAAGATAAAACTCCTATGCAAAAGAAACTGAAATTAAAGAAGCTATCTTGAAAAGAAAGAAACCTAATAAAACATCTGGTGGCTTTCATTTAAGGAACCGAAATAAGCCACAATCTTATTCTGGAAATAGGAATGAAAATTAAAGCTTTGCTACTCCTACTGTCACCTAGATTAGCTCAACATGCTATGTGAAGTCATGAAGCCAATGTAACCATTTGATTGCTTAAATATCTACCTGGGTATCATGACATTGTGTTGGTGTGTGAAGCTGAAGTATTATATAATGTTTGATAGAAAAAATAAAACATTATGAAGCTGGTCCAAAATAGAAAGCATTAGATACTTATTGGTTTAAGGAAATTGTCAAGCAAATGATAACTCCAAAACGTCTACAATAATATCACAAAATCATTTGGGTAATGCTAGAATATTGAAAATGAATCCAAAGATAAGTGATGTACCCACTCACGGAGATCAACCTGGAGTCTAGGTTACAATGCTTTTTGGATCAGCTCACTATTTCCTTTATCGCGCATGATGATGTTCTGTTGATCTGTTATTGTTCGTCCACAAAGATCTAAGAATTCTGTGTACTTCATGCTTTGTATCTTCTATTATTGACATCTATTCAAAGAGATGAGTAGTTTCGGGATGTATAGGATCATTGAATGATATATTGAAACTCAAACTCATTTCCAGAAAAGAAACATAGTCATCAAAAATGGGTTTTTTGTGATGAACCTTTTTTTTGTATTAAGTTCAAGAAATTCTGATTGCAAAGAGTTTTCGTAATTATGCACACTGGAGGGACTGTTACTATTAGTGTATCTTTGATCAATCAATGTTTGGAAATCTTCCTTCTCTCCCTCTTTACTCAGTATTTTATTCCTGAAAGAACATAAAGGTTCTACTGCATGATAAGTTGGTGGATTATTTTGTAAGTGGACATCATCAAATAAATTTGTGTAGAGGGCATACAGTTTTTCAGAATCTGAAGAGAACTTGATCCCTTAAGCAAGAGAATTTTCACAGACCATAATGTATGCAAGTATCATGTCTTCACTGTTTTCTTTTCTCAGCTCATGAATTTCATTGGAGCATACAAGCTTTAAGTTTTCCAATGCTAACCTATTGAACAAATTTACAGTAGCCACTGGAAATTGATTTTTTGTTAAGTACAAGTTTGAGTTTAGATTACAGAGCACAAGAGACTCGAAGATCAACATGTGTGGTCTTTATGACTGAAATGATTCCCTTGTGATGGTAGGTGGTTAAATTCTCATTGTGTAAAATTTAAATATGAATTAGAGCATTGAGAAATAACTTTTGTAGGTTAGAAACCTTTGCACTCTCTAGATTGTTTTCTTCTATGATATTTTTCACACCAATGCCTTCCAAACTATTAGTTTCAACAGGAGACAAACAATTTCCTTTTGGTGATTTTGCCTCACCTAACAGTGACTGTAATGGATCTGTCTCAAGATTCAGTGAGTTTGCCTCACCTAACAGTCACTGTAATGGATCTGTCTCAAGATTCAGTTAGGTTGATATATCAGGTGGAAAACACCTGGGATGCTGTAAATTCTCCTCATCACTTGAGGCCCGAGGGTAACTCATCTTCTTTAGAGAAAGAGAGAAGGTATGCAAGCTAGTCAGGGCTTCTTGGTTAGATGCTTTTTCATTTTCAAGAAACCTATAGTAGATTTACATAACCCTTTGAAAGCAATCATCCAAAGGTTCATTTCTGTTCTTATGGATTCCTTCGAGTTCACTACAGAGTTCTTCACAGTCATTATTTTCATGAGTGGTGATAAAGACTTCCATGAATTGTCTCCAACTATGAATTGATTTAGCTGGTAATATCCTATACCAAGCCTTCATTTGTCCTTCCAGTATGAGGGTTAACAATCAACATACTTTACTGTCCCGAAAAATTTAAAGATTATGACATGCAATGCTAAATTGATTAAGATGCTTGAATGTAAGGGCTTTCCTTTCATCATCAAACTTTGAATTTAACAAGAGATTAAATATCTTTATTGGAAGACTTAAAAGGTGATCTTATACAGAGATACAGAGAGGAGCCATGGGCTGGTTAAAACTATTTCTTGAAATAGCTCCATGTGGGCAGGCTTGTCATCACACCCTCCTTTTAGCACTAGTTTTGTTGATGGGTTGAAATGGCCTTGGCTGAAAATAGGGTTTACCCTATTGAAAAGAGCCAATTAGATCTCAGACTGTTTGGAATAGGGAACCCATTCGGATTCTGGCCAAATAGTCATTATTGATTTGGGGTTTGCTGGTTGTGGCTCGGTCTACCATTGATGGTTTTCTAAGCTAAAAAATGAAATGCAGTGCATGTAATATGCAAATGCATGTGCCGGAGATGTCTGTAAGGAGAAAGCAAGCACAGAACCACACATGCTCGTATCGATAACCCATGAATTAGTTCGTTGAGAGTAAATAGAACGTTAGCAAATGATTGCAAAACTAGAATAATCAAGCATTAAAACAACCTTCTAGAGTCCTATGCTAACAGATTCAAACAAACATTTCTAAAGAACATAAATACGAATACAATATCTACACATAAGAAAACTCTACAGTCTGAGATACATTCTTACTAATCTGTAGTGCTGAACAAGAGTAGCAGAATATTCCACACGAATACATACAGCAATCAGTGTTCTCTAGAAAATGGCTTGGCCAAAAGTGGCTTCCTTATTAAAAGTTCCAGCAATAGTACGTGAAAGCTTCAAGAGCCAAAAGCCCTTTCTCCTTTCATTTCATCATATTAATACCTCTCCAAAATAACTGGCCACTCTTGGCCTGGTGGTCAAGTGGCAGTTTCAGTTTCATTCAAGAGTGTTAACTATGAGAGGTTGCCAAGTGGTATGCTCAGTTTCATTGAAGTAACTGTCATTATATTTAATCTTACATTAATTTGATGCCACCTCATTCCCTCATTGATTGTTAGATATATGTTTGAAGAGTCCACCTGAAAAACAAGATAACAATTGATTTTTCTTGGAGTCCACAACATGCTTGAGAAACTAATTCATCCTTAGCCATCAAACATGTACTGCGAGCACAAATATGAAAGCCATTTAGCAGACAATTTCACTGTCATGATCCATTTTGGATTATTGTTAGATGCTGGGCTTGCTGTTGAAGGTGTGCTTATTGGATCTGCATGCTAAGTGAATACTTTTGTTGATTTGTCGTGTGCTAATCTAGAGGGCATGCTGAAGTGTGGCACTGAGCTGCCTTGTGGTGATCGGAGGGTGTGCTGTGGGGTAGTACCAAGCTCTCTTGCATTGGAGCAGCTTTGATCCACTAGTGTGGGCTAACGATCCTCAACATTGCCTAGCTCTTAAATGTTGCTTCTTTTTTCAAGCTTTGCTCAACATCCTTAAAATTAGTCTTTTCATGTCGCAAGTGCCAAGCACTTCCAATTTCCAATACAGTGAGAATTTTATATTTGTCAACAACCCATGCCCAGAAAGTTATGGAAACTTTACAACTCCGCATAACATGATAATCAGTTCCAGCTTTGTGACAAACCACTCAGCAATCATCTTAAGACCAAAGGGATGTAATCTATCCGTAACTGTTAAAATGTGTTGAAGGACCAATTGGCAAAGCACTGTAATCCTGAAAATATAGTGGGGATTTTAGATACTTGACACTTCGTGAACAAGATTGTTTCATTTCCCTGAATGGTCAATTCCTGTTAAGTCGAAATTTGACGGGATAATTTTCCCAGATCTTATAATATAGTTCGATGATTTCCAATCCATGAAGGAGGCCCCATTGTACAATTTACTGTACTTGATTGTGTGGGTTCTTTTATTTTATTGAAATTTGTGTGTGTTTCATATAATTATAGTTCAAGAAAATACCTGATTTTTCAAGAGGTGCACAAAGACATGCATTGCATTATATATCAATGGTAGTAATTCATACATATGACATGTTTTTGGGGTTTTGGAATTGTATATTATTGCTTAGGATAGTGCTCTTCAAATGTTTTGATTTTGTTTGTAATGCATGGGCTGTTATTGTTCTCCTCTAGGACTATATAATGCATTGAACATATATGGACTTGACCTAATCATCAGGGCATGCTACCTGTTTTCTTTTGATTTTAAGTTTTAACAACCATGTATCTTATTGAAAGTTTGTTTTATTTCACTGCTGTATAATAGGTGGATGTTACTCTTTATCCAAAATTGGTATCATCATTTTTCCTTTTGTTTTTTGCAGAGAAATTATGTCTTTTTCTTCATGTTTGTTTCATCGGCAACACTTCTCTGCATCTACGTATTTGCAATGTCAGCCTTGTATATCAAATTCCTCATGAAGGATGATCATAAAACTGTTTGGGGGGCAATGAAACGATCTCCAGCATCTGTGATACTTATGGCCTACTCATTTATTTCTGTTTGGTTTGTTGGGGGGCTCACTGTTTTTCACTCGTACCTTATAAGTACCAACCAGGTGAGTGCTACTGAGTTCCTTTTTTAATGTGTTTCTTTGCTTTTACCCAAGTGACATGGGACTAGAGATCAAAAACTTTGGGGATGATATTAAAAACTGTGATGTTTTCTGGAATGTGACCAGCTGTTTGAAAAGATATCTGCAGAAAATTGTATATTGATGTATTTTATTTTCTGTATTTCTGTAATATAAAACCTGGTTTTTGCAAATGAAAGTTTGTAAATAAGGAAGAAGTTCAAGAAACAAGATAATCAAAGAATATAGTGTTTCACATAATGTTTTTATATTTACTGTTGCATTGCTGGACAAATTTCAGAAGCCATGTGTGTAACATTATTATTTGTTAGCCCAAGGGGTTAGCTCAACTGGTTGTCACTAATGTGGTTGGCCTTTTGGCTAGTTCCAAGTTAATGGTTGCCTGGTTCAAATTCCTTTGGGTTAGGTGCTCTAGTGTACAAACTTACAAAGATTGGTTTATGAGTGATGCCATCCATAAGTGTGGGGGAAGAATCCCTCAGGTTCCCTGTGATGTTTTCCTTGGAAAAAAACAAAACAGCATTATTTGTTGGTATGGTAAACATGATTAAGGTCATTATGGTCAAATATAACAGTATAATATCTATAATTAAAATTGTAAAAGAAATTTATGCATTGAAATCAGAAAAATTATAATTGTAAGAAAAAATATCATAATAAATAGCTAATGGTTATGCATACAATTGTTTCCTGAAAAACAAAGGTTTTAAAATTGATCAAATATGATATTAGATCTTTACAGGGGTTAGAGGTCCTGAAAATTGATGATGTCATTTGTTAGGATTCCAAGATTTGCCTCAACTGTTACATACATAACCCCTTTAACTCCCTTCACACGTACACTAGATTAAGAAAAAGTGGGCAAACCCTTACTCTGCAAATTGACATATTTCTAGACTATACTTAATTAACCCTCAATGATCAGCATGCCGTGGATCAGACTCAGGTTCATTCTGAACTGATGATCTATGCTCCACTGCAAGAAGATAGAGGACTTGCATGCATATGGTGACCTGCTCAAATCTATGCTAGGCTTAAACAGATCCATAGAGGAACTGTGGTGAAGGATAGCAGAGTGTGGTGCCAAAGTCACAATAGATAAAACACAAAATGTGGAAGGTATCAGATATAATTTTGTGAGAGAGAGGTGGGGTGTGCAGTATAGATTAACAACAATGCCAATAGATAGTTGCACAATATTGACTATGAAGTAAACAAAACAATTTTATTGTAATTGACAACAAGAAATTATGCAATAAAGATACATAAGTGAGACTAAATGTTATATGCAGCATTAGAATGGATATTCCTTACCTGGTGACTATGCAGTAAAACCAGAGAATATCGAAGCATCCCAAAGAAACTGAAGAACCAAAGTCACATATGATTTGGCTAAATCGCTCTACATGTTACTTTCAATATTAAGCCACAAAATTGAGTGTTGTGGATGTTTGAGTTGTGTATATAAGTCTGTATGCTCTAGTTGTGTAAGGGAAGGTTCTCTGACCTAGCTGCACAGGTACATAATGAATAAATTCAGAGATCCATGATGCTAAGATCATTTGCAAGGGCAATATAACACAATATTTACACAAGAGGGAGATCATTGCTTCATCTAAAGTGGACCCTAATGGTTGGCCTTGGGTTCAGTGTATAAAGACTAAAGTTGATCACTGTCTCCTTCCTCACTTTTCAGGTCAGCCATTGCATGTGCTGACTTGCTAATCACCCAACATGTCTTCTGTCCTTATTCACTTGGCTATTTGCTGGTGCTAACACAGTGAGCTGTGCTGCTGTTGTGGTGGTACAGGTATGACTGCAAGTGCTCTGGCTCTGGTGCAGCTTGGACTCTGGTGTTGATGCTGGGATAGAAAAACTGTGCTACCCTGGGGCATTGATGAATCAAATTCCAACCAATTACACCTTTAGATGCGTTAGTCATCCTATCCCATACCTTGATAAACCAGAGAACAACACAATTTAATAGCAAGCAATGTCAACCAGAGTTGATTTTTTCCAACTCCTGCATCTGCAGTTCCTTCCAGCATCTCCTTCACCCCACTATGGTTTGTATAGGGGATTCTTTCTACCAATACAATGAGATCTCTTGTCATTGAATCTACTCTAACAACTCTAATAGCCCACATGACTCCTGTAATATTTAATCTTATTTCATCCACATTCAATGCCATTGTTTGTATCTGTGATTGGCATTTCCTAATCACCTACTATTGTTTAGAAATCAAGTCAAACATTTGCTCTTCCATTTTGAAATTTCATTCACATCATAACTTGTGCAAACCTGGTGGTGCAAGATACACATGTTTATATTCACTCCATACATTTGGCTGAACTCTGCTGCCTTGGCCCTTTCTTTAGGCTCTTTGGCAACACAGAGACATTCTTCCAAGATCTTGTGTGTTTTGGATAATGTCCCATATGAAGGCAGCTGACCAAGGAGGAGCTGAGGAGGATGTGAATTGGTGTTGAAGAACAAGATGCAAAGGCTCAAACATGCAACAAGGATGAGTTAAGGAGGAAGGGTCTTTGCTTCGTTTGCAAGGAACCTTGGGGGCCTAACCACTCATGTTTGAGTGAGACAGAGGAGATGACAGAGTTAGATCAAGAGGAGGTTCCTTTCGACTTTCTGGATGATGATTCTTCTTTTATAGTTGAGTACATGTGTTTCTACAAGGATACCTCTAAGGAGCATGAGCAGTCATTTGCAGTTGTTGACAACAACCCATATATGCATCCATGTGTGATGGAGGAGTATGATGAGTAGCAGATTGCTCCCATGAAGGAAGAAGATTGGGGAGCAGACTTGCGAGATCATAG
>APFE030325127.1:13449-91285 GCA_000404065.3 Pinus taeda
TATTTTTAAAAAATCGCTCCCGGATTCGCTCCCAAACAGGGAGCTTCTGAAAATGGTTGCTCCCGCTCCCGCTTCCGCTCCCGCTCCCCGCTTCCGCTCCCACTCCCCGCTTCCGCTCCCGCTCCCAAGTAACATTGTGCGAGATAAACGACTGATGATTCAACATGGAGAGCACATAGTGGAGCATGAGTCAGTTGAGGAGGATGATATGCACAGTGTGCATGATGAGCCATTTTTGAAGAGCCAGTGGGAGGCTCAAGTTGAGCCCATGATGGAGGAAGATGAGCAACCATCTTTTGGACTAGCCATTGGTGAGGAGGAGATAGATGCACAACCAACTGGTGGAGCTGTAGTACTTTTAGGCAACAACCCTCTCTAGGAGTATGTAGATAGGGCTTGTAGCACTGTTTGCCCACTTGTGTCCATTATAGAGAGAGAGGCAGGGTTTCTAGATGGATCTTATTGATTGATTGGGTGGAGATGCATGCATTGAGCATGGTGCAACATAGTGAATTTGTTCCATATACAGGTACCCATGCATCCGATCCTTCATACAGGATGGATTGGCAATAGATCATGAGTTGGTATCCTATTGATGGGGTGATATTCTTAGTCAGGGGCATAGTGCAATAGGGGGATACTACATTCTCCAGTTGGCAGTGTGATGTAGGCTGACAATTCATCAACATTCCAGCAGCGCTAGCCCAACATCAACATAGTGGGGTTGACCTTGGGTTGGATTGGAGAGAAGGAATGAGTTGGTATCTGTTATGAATAAAATATATGCATTCCTTTGAGTATATGAACTTTGTTCTTAACAATATTCTATTGGTTGAGCAACATCTATGGCCAAAGACAGGGCATAGCTAGAGCCATGGGATATGGCGGGAGATGATTGGCCATGGTGGCATTGGGATCCAGGCAGGTCTATTAGTAGCAAGGTGAGCTAGAGATTTGTTTGGGATACAAGGATTGAGGGATCCATGCATGATTGGATGATGCGGAGGCATGTGATACAATGGTTTGTATGAGATCCTGGTATCGATATACATTTCCTTATGTAGTGGTCAGATACATATTGCTCGAGGGCAAGCAATCTTGGGTGAGAGAACTTGTAATGTCTTCATTTTCAGTTTCCTCTATAGTATAGCTAGGATGGATTTCCAAGGTATGTGATGGCTAGGCCACAGGAGCAGGATTACATCATCAAGGGTCCTGGAGGGGTTTTGAGTCATTTTTATGGGATTTGACGACATTCACTTGGCATATTCATCACCAGGTGTAGTTTTGCACAACTTGTTCTTGGTTTCATTATTTTATGATAATTCCTGTAAAATGGTGTATTATTGAGCATAACTTAATTGATTACGCTTAAGGTGGCATTCCAGGAGGAATATTTGACGGAACACCTTAGTGTAATAGCTCGTTGGAATTGGAAAGAGAAGATCTATAAGATGGGATGCTAATAAGTGACTTCCAATGGCTAGAGAAAATATGGTGGGCGATTTACCATTTGCCTAGATTAAAAGTGACTTTAAATAGTCACTTAAAAAGGGGGAAAGATTAATTAAGAGGAAAAGACCAAAAGTGACTTAAATAAATTAAAAAGTCACATAAGATGAAGTTAAGGAGGAGTTTGTAGAATAATAATAAAGTAAAATATTTCTAGAATATTGGAGATCTATCTACTGGGCCTTTAAAAGGAAGAGGAGGAGATCATTTAGGACATCTTAGTTTTGAGCATTTGTCTTTGGTGTAGATTGGAGAATTTAGTTCTCTACCTTAGTAGCCCTAGGACGAAAACCCTCTGGTGATTTAGTGAGAGTGGGGGAGAACCCATCTCTCCCCTTGGTGAATTCATCCAGAATTCACAGGTGTGTTTATCAGTTTAGCTTCATTCTGGAGACCGATGCAATATTGTTGCAGATTTCTCGGGAGGCCACCACTTCAGCCATTTCTATGTACTCATATGTAATATCTGCTGCATATTAATGAAATATCGTTGAGAATTCTGCATATATTTCTTGTCCATTTTAAGTTGCAGTTTATGTTTCGTGGTTTTGCTGCTAATTTCATGGTAAAAATTTGTGTAATTTGATGAATGAATTTTACAGCGTAATTTTCAAAGAAATTCCCCGAAATTTAAGTCAAAAATTAGTTCAGGATATTACAATATGTGCTACTTAGTTATATGAGCCAAAATTCCTCAATTAAGACAACCAATCTGCACCTCTATGAAAGCCACGATTCTAAACTAATGCAATTCGATTTGAGCTTTTACTATTCCTGCTTTACATTAATAAGGGGTCAGGCATACATAAAATGAACAAGATGTCACATGTATGGAGGACAAGGCAACCATTTCCCATCATCATCTCCAAGATTAACATGCATTTCTTCTATATATATTGCAACAGTTCTAGCCTTGAATAATTGAAATATAGAAAATATAGGGATTCAGGTTATTTTGTGGAAGAAATTATTCTCTAATCAATAACTGTATAATCTGCTATGAGCATGAACTATTTATATAAAGCAAATCAAGAGATACAACACTCCCACTCAACTAGGGAGAATTCCACTTGCCAATATTTGATCATTGATCATCATGCCATCTTATCATTATGTACCAACTCTACATCTCGTTTCAACTCTGCTGAACAATGACATAGATAATGAAGAAGAAATGATTGAGAGTGAGTCAGAAGACCTTGCCATTCTCCACTGACAAAAGTCAGCCCACATAACCATGGGTAGAACCCCAATCGGACTTGATCCTAGATCAAGTTGTTGAACACCATGCATCCTAGACATAGGGAGTATGACCATACACGATGCACCCATCTATACTGCTATGGTCCCTATCCTCTTTTCCCAACTCATTGGCCAGATTAGAGGTACTTCCCATGAGTCCCAGACTACATGTGTAGGATGTATTCTGGGACATTTGCAAGAGAAGGTGAATCACTCATCTTGCCCATATGCCATAGGAGAAGGTGAACCACTCATCCTATTCATATTTCATCAATCGTAGGGGAAGGTGAACCACTTGCCCTACACACATGACAACCACCATAGGGAAAGTGAACCACTTATTGAAGAATCACGGGCAGTTAGAGTTAATGAGATTCTTCTGACTTGATAACTACTTGTGAGGTATTTTAGTTTATCTTCTTAACACAATCTTTACTTGTTCTTATTAGAGTGTTTCTTCTTGATGTTCATCAAATAGTTACCAAAAACAAAGAGACAAGAACACACGATGATGGCTTTCTGCCAGGGCCAAAACCTCTCCCTCTTGGAGAGGAAAACCCGCACAAAATTCTTCTTATAGAGATTCTGATTGACAAACACCAAGGGCAGGACTCTTGACATACTGAGCCACTCCAAGACCAAGACACCAATCCTCTTCTTTATCACTGTTAAGATCATCATCATCACTGTCGTTTCATCATGGTCATCATTACTGTACCTTCACCGAGATATTCATTATAGCAATGAGATTATTACTTCTGCACCATAACTTCCCTTTCACTTATATCATTGCTGCTTCTTACTGAGATCATCTTCATGTCATTGAGGTCTTCATACTGTTATTTGTATGTATACATACAAGAGCTACACCTTGTCTTTACCAAGATTATTATCGAGATCATGATCACTGCTATACTGAGATCATTTCAGAGTGTATGCCAAGATATGTATACAAAGGTAGAGTGTCATTATGTAATCATCAAGATCCTCATTATTCGATACTGTGACTGCGTTTGCTGAGAGTGTATTGTTTGGTGATCATCGTTACACAGTTGCCAAGATTGTGGCTGCGTTTTATTGAGACCTATATCATTAAGTCACCACCGAGATCATGACTATGTCTGGATGTAAGCCGAGACAGAGATATCCTTATCACAACGATGCTTAATCTGTGAGTGTCAAGAGTGTTACCACAGAGAAGGTTACACCGTGGTTTCTTGCGTAGTTTCAGAGATGTTCGAAAATATATCTCATTGTGCCCATCCAGAAGTTACAGAAATGTATGCGAAAATCTCAAAAAATCCACATTTTGTGTCCATGAGATTTTAGAGGAATCCAAGTTTCAGTTATTAGAAGTTTTGTGATCCGAAGTCCTATACTTTTACGCTGACCCCAACTGGGTATATATAGTGGTTAGTCCTTTGTATTAAGCCGACGTGTATCCATGAAGTGTTGCGTCTATTTCTTTGAGCCGACATGAGTGGATTTAATTCTTTTAGGCCGACATGACTGTCTTTTGGCTCACTTTTCTTGCAGACTTCTTTTGTGCTCATCTTGGAGGATTGTGCTTGGTCTTGGAAGGCTAAACTAGTCACTAGGTAGGCTCATTTACACATATGCTCGAGAAGAGCTCTTTACACATGTCTTTGACTCTTTGACTTTCCTAGACCTTTCATAATTTACAAAAATAATATTTTCTTTTTCTTGACAAGTACAAAGATCAAAATTACATTTGTAAATACGGAACCTAGTTACATTTTCTTCAACACCACTCACCCTATGTGTCATATATTATCATGGGGTATCATAGGCGAAGGTGAACCACTCACCTTGTACACAACATACCTATACAGGAAGGTGAACCACTCACCCTATGGTCGCAAATAGCATCAAGAAGTAGCCCAGGCCCTCAGGGGCTCCGAGAGCACAATGTTCAACCAAGACCCTCATATTCGGGTTTTTCCACGACTCCCAACCTCTTTCTGATGGAAGATAAACTCGATCTTACCAAGAGGCTTTGTGAGGATGTTGGTCACCTGCGCATCCATCTTGGAATGATGGAGCTTGATTGCTCTTTACTGTAGCATATCCCAAATAAAGTGGTATCTGATGCCAATATGCTTGGAACGGTCGTGGAACACGGGATTCTCTGAATCCCACTCTGCAATATACAATAGTGGTGGTTTCTAGCATGTGCACAAAAGGCTCACTGAAGAGAGTCTTCAACTGAATGGCTTCATAATAAGCCATGCTTGCTGCTTTCTACATTCAGCCTCAACAGTGCTCCCAGAGAACCAGACTTTAGTCCTTGATTCATCCACAAAATAAAGGTGGATCCCAGGAGATACAACACATAGATGTGCTCTTTCCATTCTTCACACCGCCAGCTCAGTCAACATCGGGAAATCCATGGAATCTTAGATTTGTGTCAGAGTATGCAAGACCATAGATAAATAGGCAACTATCTAATATCTGTTGCTTAACCATAACTTGTAGCGAGGTACATACCAGGACCCCAACAAGTTGTATATAGCTGAATTAGCAACTCCATTTTTATCAGACCTGTCTTTCATTTTGACTTTAAAGGTCAATTCTCTCTCATATTGATGAATGAGAGGATCATCATCTGTTGGACAGATGTCATCAGTGGCTGCATCTTTGACCATGGCTCCCTCTAAATATCGGGGAAGTGACCTTGCCCAAAACATAACCATCGAGCTGTCTGCAATCTGCTACCTTTCCTACCATTATTTTTTTGGTTCATGTGCCAATGTTATTCATTCAGTTAATTGAATCATAATCATATAGTTTCCATGCAGCTTTGGAGATATAGCTAATAATCAGATTTAAACATAAGACATTCTGCCAGGGATTCTGTAGCTCCCTCTGAAGTCTTACTTTAGTTGGACATCAAGCCTTCATCAATCTGCCCCTCATCTTTAATATGAAGACTAGTCATACAACAATTGCATCTGTAAACTTCTTTAATCCAAATCAGAGAAAGTTATGATCATGGTCCTTCTTCAACCAAGGTGAAGAAATCCTACAATGAGATCATCCAATCAACCAGTTGTTTCATGATAGCTACCAATCCATCATACAGAGGTCCTTCTTATCCATGCATCTGTATCCATACAACTCTTCTTCATAAAATCTAGGCTTTCCAATGATCCGACCACTCTTCTTCATGATTATAGGTGCTGCTGCAAGGGTCTGGACTCTGGTCCATGTTCTTTAAAAGAGGAAACTTCCAAGGTTGCTCATATTGCAACCTTCATCACCATATTCTTTCTTGGCTCCTGAACTTTTGACTGCTTCAAGACTTCCTTCTGATTAGACTCCAAACAGCGATATAATAGATCTTTCCAGTTTCTTGATAGGACATACTGATGTAGACTGCTTCAAATCTGATTATGTCAAGGTTTCTTATGCAACCCTCATACAGAGTTCTGGTCTTTACTGATCCTAACATCTTCTGCCACACTCTAGAATCTAGATAGTCCAGAGAGAACCCAAGCAATGCATATCATGAATCAGATATTGCAGAAAGATCCAGTGTTGTTACAAAAGGATATGGCAATGGAACTCTTAAACTGTTGAAAAACTGATTTCTGCTTTCAAGGTTCTAATACTTGTTATTGGATGATGAACACTTACAGTAGCCTAGAATCAGTGACGCGGTGTTCGTCAATACAATCATTGACTTATTTATCAAGCCAATGGAGGATCCAAACTAATTTCTTTAGTTTATCAGGAGAAGCGATTTCTGTCATGAAGGATATTGGTGGCATCACAAGCTCATAATCAACAATGATGCAAAGTTAAGCAACTGCTCATCAAGTCCTCAAGTCTGGCGATGTGCGCCTGTAATCACTGAAGATGTCTACTCATGCAAAATGTGCCACTGAAGATGCCTGCCAAGAATATCAATAACATTGCCCACAAGCCTGCTGATCCACACTTCACTGTCAACCTGTACACATCTTTGCCACAACTATACAAGCCTGAGATGATCCTCCAGAACTGCTTCTTTGAATGAGGTTGATACATGACTTCAAGATGAATTTCAAAAATGCTTCCAGTGCCTGAAGCTTTCCTTCTTTCCAACGTGACCAAATTTTCACTGATGTGAATCCCCTAGGATTTTAGTATAGACTCTTATTTAATCACAATATTGCCACTGTAAATCAAAATTCTCCACGAACTCGAATAGATGAGACTGTGTGTGTGTGTGTATGTGTGCGCGCTGAAGTCATTGTTCTTATTTCACAGAGACTCATGCTATCTCAACAGGTCGCCAAATATTCTTCTCACTGTAGGATAATTCTTTTATGCTACTGTCCAAGACTGAGATCAAGGTGATGAGCCTTTTCTTGTGAGATGATAAGCCTAATTCCATAGATCTAAGATGGCATAAAACAAGACAACAGTGTTGTCCTTCACTGCTGGTTCCATTGAAACATTTTGAAGTGCTTTGGTTAGATTTACCACAGAATTGTCATGTAATTCAATTTAGACAAATCTTTTAACAGATTCACACATCAGATGAGGGAATAAAATACTCAGAGTTCTGTTCTTAAGGAGGGAAGAATGGTTTCTTCAGGACTGTATCTCAAAAGACTGGTGCTGGAATTTTGACACTGCTGTTTCGCGCCTCTATACAGGACATTGGAGGAATTTAAGATTTCAGTGCCACAATGTTTCAATCATGCAGTCATACTGTTTATGCATTGAGTGAATTCTAGTGATCTGAAATCATTCCAATCCAACAACTCACTGCCTCCGTTGCTCAGTAGAGCATCATGCTTTTCCTCCGAATATGATGACAAGGCTCAGGATGTTTCCAAATTAGGCTTCAATTATTCCATGAAGTAGCTTTGAATAGCATTAGGAAATCACCTTTACCAAGCACTACGAAGACTGATCTGTGATCCTAGGAAGCTTCGTCAATTTCTGTTTTCTACTCAAATTAGGGCTAGACATTCCCATTATTTAAAAAACCAGAACTTACCCAGAAATTTGTCACAGGGCCCCACAAACTAGAGCACAGTTTTTCATTAGATAGAGATGTCATATGTCACAGTTACATCATTGCTATGATTGTTCAATCCTTACGGAACATTGTCCAAACTTCACATTTACAATGACTAGAATCTTTGTCCAATCTTCATTTTCACAAGAACTAAAGATTAGGGCACATGAACCTTTGACATAGGACTCCTCAAGAAGGCTGCATTGATTTTCCAACAGGCCGCATAAGTGCAGGCCTTGAAGGCCACATAAACAATGCTCTATCCCTAGCAAAACAATCAGTGTTCTGGACATATCTTTCAGGTCACAGTTCTGTCTCTTTTCTGATGAATCTCAGCAGCATAGGTAACACCTTTAGGTCACAATTTTGTCTCTCTTTTCTGAGGAATCTTGATCCTGGTTAGGGCACTGGAACTACCTCACGACAACCCAAAAAACAAACTGCTTCATTTCCTGCATTATCTTTTTGGGAATACACAACCTCACTTCAACTACATGCCTGGTGTTTCGACCCTCCAAGACAAGTACTGCAACCCTTCAAACAAGGCACCACAGTGGCTCGGCCCTATCTCCAAAGTCACATAAGATTTCGACTTTCAAAACAGAATATCCTTCCACAAGCAAATGCACAGAAGTGTCTCCAAACATGGCCAGAAAAAGAGAATTAGTCTTCCAAAATGAGCTCAAAACTACTGTTACGAACTCCTTGATTGGGTTTTCGGCCTAGTCATAGTGACTATGGCTTGAGTTCATGCTCAGAATTTGATTTAATGCCACAAGGAGCTCAGTCCTGGGTATGCCTTTGACTTTTGATGTGATGAAGCCTTGATTTTCATGGAGACTTGTCAACAAGCTTCCTAGTGATTGCATTCTCTCTTGCTTGGGCTTGTCCTCACTTGAGCTTTGATACCATGTTAATATTAGGATGACATATTCTTTGCTTAGGACAGTTACTTCAATATTTCATATTGGCCCATTTTTCAATCCGTTTCATTTCCATTAGCAATCACATAAAACATTATCACATTGACAATAACTGAAGAAAGAGCATAAACGATAAATGCAGGAGACAATTCAAGACAAGAGAACACATGAGTTTGGCTCAAGCCAGAAAGAACCCCAAGGTGGGGAAAACCCTTGATCAAATCTTCTTATTATCAACTATCAAATGTTCAAGAGAGAGAGAGAAAGAGTACAATAATTCATAGTCAAAATTGACTTGCGAATTTGAAGATCTAATATCACTGCCCTTAGACAAATAGATGGCCCACTCAAAACTGTGTTTCTGGAATTTTGTCAACGTATTCAAATCGAGCCCTCTTGAACTGGAGACATACTACTGGAGAAGATTGGTCTGGATAGGGCTGCTTACAGATCACTGCTATCCCGTCTAACTGCTCCAAAACACCTCATCTGAACTGCGGCTTTGCTTGACATACAGGATGCTGCCCTTTGCTGGCTCTTAGGGCTGGTCTGTACCCAGATTCGGCCTCTCGGCCCCGCCATCTAGGCTAGTACAGACCTGCAGCCCTACCTGAAGCAACAGTTCAGAAGTGCAGCCTCACAAGGAGAGAATTTCTTCCTTAAGTTGACCACAAACCAGCCCAGAAAAAATACACTATCTCGGCACACCTTTTTGCTCCTGATTTTAGACCTGCAAGGACATATTTACCCATACAAAACTTCCCAGAATTTTCCTCAAGGCCTGCAATTGTCCTTTTGAAGAATCTCAGCCCTGTTGTAGAAGTAAAACCCAAAACAAACAACCCTTCGTCCTCCACCAAAAGCTCGGCTACCTCAGGCATAAATTTTCCATATAATGAAGCACTTGAATGTCTAATGAGGTTGGAGGACACCTCTATTTATATAAGATGGAGAGGGGTGCCACATGACTAAATAACCCCAAGCCGACCTTGATAATTTGCATATGTGTGGGCTTCACTTTAACAACATATTTCTCCTTGTGCAAATTTAGTGATCTTTACGTCGATTTTGGTCCTCTCGAAAAGAGGAATTCAATGCAATAATTATCTCCACCAAATGAGCTGTATAAAGTGGAATTTGGCCCTAGTTGCCAATTTTAACACTCCCTCTCAACTAGGGAGTATTCCACTTGCCAATATTTGATCATTGATCATCATGCCATCTTGTCATTATGTACCATCTCTGCAAATTTTGTCACCCTATGGTCGCACATAACATCAAGAAGTAGCCCAGGCTCCCAGGAGCTCCCAGAGCTCAATGTTCAACCAAGACCCTCATATTAGGGTCTTTTGACGACTCCCAACCTCTTTTTGATGGAAGATAAACTTGATCTTACCAAGAGGCTTTGTGAGGATCTCGGTCACCTGCGCATCCATGTTAGAATGATGGAGCTTGATTGCTCCCTGTTGTACCATATCCCAAATAAAGTGGTATCTAATGCCAATATGCTTAGAACAGTCATGGAACATGGCATTCTCTGAATCACACTCTGCAATTTACAACAGTGGTGGTTTCCAGCATGTGCACAAAAGGCAAACTGAAGAGTTTCTTCAACCAAATGGTTTCATAATAAGCCATGTTTGCTGCTTTATACATTCAACCTCAATGGTGCTCCAAGAACAACAAACCTCAGTCTTTGATTCATCCACGAAATAAAGGCGGATCCCAGGAGATACAACACCTAGATGTGCTCTTTCCATTCTTCACACTGCTACCTTAGTCAACATCGGAAAATCCATGGAATCTTAGATTCATGGCAGAGTATGCCAGACAATAGATAAATAGGCAGCTATCAAATGTGCGAGGCTTAACCATAACTTGTAGCAAGGTACATACCAGAATGCCCACAAATTGTCTATATCTGAATTAGCAACTCCATTTTTATCAGGCCTGTCTTTTATTTTGACTTTAAAGGTCAACTCCCTCTCATATTGATGAATGAGAGGATCATCATCTATTGGACAGATATCATCAGTGGCTGCATCTTTGACCATGGCTCCCTTTAAGTATCGGGGAAGTGACCTTGCCCAAAACATAACCGTCGGGCTGTCTGCAACCTGCCACCTTTCCTGCCATTGTTCCTTTGGTCCATGTGCCAAAGTTATTCATTCAATTAATTGAATCATAATCATATAGTTTCCATGCAGCTTTTGAGATATAGCTAATCATCAGAGTTAAACATAAGACATTCTGCCGGGGATTCTGTAGCTCCCTCTGAAGTCTTACTTTAGTTGGACCTCAAGCCTTCATCAATCTGCCCCTCATCTTTAATATGAAGATTTCTCATACAACAGTTGCATCAGTAAACTTCTTTAATCCAAATCAGGGAGAAAATTATCATCGCGGTCCTTCAACCAGGGTGAAGAAATCCTACCATGAGATCATCCAATCAACCAGTTGTTACATGATAGCTACCAATCCATCATACAGAGGTCCTTCTCATCCAGACATCTGTATCCATGCAATCATTCTTCATAAAATCTGAGATTTCCAATAATCTGACCATTGTTCTTTGTGATTATAGGGTCTGCTGCAAGGGTCTGGTCCATGTTCTTTAAAAGAGGAAAATTCCAAGGTTGCTCATATTGCAACCTTCATCACCATATTCTTTCTTGGCTACTGAACTTTTGACTGCTTCAAGACTTCCTTCTGATTGGACTCCAAACAGGGATATCATAGATCTTTCCAGTTTCTTGATAGGACATACTGATGTAGACTGCTTCAAATCTGATTATGTCAGGGTTTCTTATGCAACCCTGATTCAGAGTCCTGGTCCTTACTGATCCTAACATCTTCTGCCACACTCTAGAATCAAGATAGTACAGAGAGTACCCAAGCAATGCATATCATGAATCGGATACTGCAGAAAGATCCAGTGTGGTTACAAAAGGATATGGCAATAGAACTCTTAAACTGTTGAAAAACTGATTTGTGCTCCCAAGATTCTAATACTTGTTATTGGATGATGAACACCTGCAGTAGCCTAGAATCAGTGATACGTTGTTCATAATACAATCGTTGACTTATTTCTCAAGCCAACGTAGGATCCAAAGTTCAAACTAATTTCTTTAGTTTATCAGGAGAAGCAATTTCTGTCATGAAGGATATTGGTGGCATCATAAGCTCATAATCAACAATGATGCAAAGTTAAGCAACTGCTCATGAAGTCCTCAAGTCTGATGTGCTCCTGTAATCCCTGAAGATGTCTACTCATTTACAATGTGCCACTGAAGATGCCTGCCAAGAATATCAATAATACTGCCCACAAGTCTGCTGATCCATACTTCACTGTCAACCTCTACACATCTTTGCCATAGCTATACAAGCCTGAGATGATCCCCCAGGACTGCTTCTTTCAATGAGGTTGATACAGGGCTTCAAGATGAATTTCAAAAATGCTTCCAGTGCCTGAAGCTTTCCTTCTTTGCAATGTGACCAAATATTCACTGATGTGAATACCCTAGGGTTTAGTATAAACTCTTATTTAATCACAATATTTCCACTGTATATCAAAATTCTCCGCAGACTCGAGTAGATCAGACTGTGTGTGTATATATGTATATATGTGCGCTGAAGTCATTGTTCTTATTTCACAGAGATTCATGCTATCTCACTGTAGGATAATCCTTTTATGCTATTGTCCAAGACTGAGAGCAAGGTGATGAGCCTTTTCTTGTGAGATGATAAGCCTAATTACATAGATCTAAGATGGCATAAAACAAGACAACAGTGTTGTCCTTCACTGCTAGTTCCATTGAAACATTTTGAAGCGCTTTTGTTAGATTTACCACAAAATTGTGATGTAATTGAATAATTCACTTAGACAAAATCTTTTAACAGATTCGCACGTCAGATGAGGGAATATAATACCCAGAGTTCTGTTCTTAAGAAGGGAAGAATGACTTCTTCAGGACCGTATCTCAAACGAGTGCTGCTGGAATTTTGACACTGCTGTTTCACGCCTCTATATTGGAGATTGGAGGCATTTAAGATTTCAGATCCGCAATGTTTCAAGCATGCAGTCATATTGTTTATGCGTTGAGTGAATTCTGGTGATCTGAAATCATGCCAATCCAATAACTCACAACCTCCTCCATTGTTTGGTAGAGCATCGTGCTTTCCCTCTGAATATGATGACAAGGCTCATGGCATTTCCAAATTAGGCTTCAATTATTCCTTGAAGTAGCTTTGAATAGCATTAGGAAATCACCCTTACCAAGCACTACAAAGACTGATCTGTGGTCCTATGAAGCTTCATGAATTTCTGTTTTCTACTCAAATTAGGGTTAGACATTCCCATCAGATCAAAAACTAGAACTTACTCAGAAATTTGTCACAGGGCCCCACAAACTAGAGCACAGTTTTTCATTAGATAGAGATGTCATATATTACAGTTACATCATTGCTATGATTGTTCAAACCTTTGAATGTCCAAACATCACATTTACAATGATTAGAATCTTTGTCCAATCTTCATTTTCACAAAAACTGAAGATTAGGGCACATGAACCTTTGACATAGGACTCCTCAAGAAGGCTGCATTGACTTTCTAATAGTCCGCATAAGTTCAGGCCTTCAAGGCCACATAAACAATGCTCTATCCCTAGCAAAACACTCAGAGTTCTGGACATACCTTTAAGGTGAAAGTTTTGTGTCTCTTTTCTGATGAATCTCAACAGCATAGGTAACACTTTTAGGTCACGATTTTGTGTCTCTTTTCTGAGGAATCTTGACCTTGGTTACGGCACTGGAATAGCCTCACGACAACTCAAAAAAAATTGCCTCGTTTCCTACATTATCTTTTTGGGAATACACGAC
Organism: Pinus taeda; assembly: GCA_000404065.3. Lineage (NCBI taxonomy): Eukaryota > Viridiplantae > Streptophyta > Pinopsida > Pinales > Pinaceae > Pinus > Pinus taeda. The sequence goes on from APFE030325127.1 coordinate 27,037, forward strand.
CTCACTTCAACTACATGCATGGTGTTTCGACCCTCCAAAACAAGTACTGCAACCCTTCAAACAAAGCACCACAGTGGCTTGACCCTATCTCCAAAGTCACAGAGGCAAATATCCTTCCACAAACAAATGCACAGAAGTGTCTCCAAACTTGGCCAGAAAAAGAGAATTAGTCTTCCAAAATGAGCACAAAACTGCTGTTACAAACTCCTTGATTAGGTTTTTGACCTAGTCATAGTGACTATGCCTAGGCCAAAAATTTGATTTAATGCCACAAGGAGCTTGGTCCTGGGTATGCCTCTGACTTTTGAGGTGATGAAGCATTGATTTTCATGGAGACTTGTCAACAAGCTTCTTAGTGATTGCATTCTCTCTTGCTTGGGCTTGTCCTCTCCTGAGCTCTGATACCATGTTAATTTTAGGATGACATGTTCTTTGATTAGGACAATTACTTCAATATTCCATATTGGCCCATTTTTCAATCCATTTCATTACCATTAGCAATCAGATAAAAGATTATCACATTGACAACAACTGAAGAAAGAACATAAACGATAAATGCAGGAGACAAGTCAAGACAAGAGTGTTAGAAAATCAGAAAGGCAGAAAGATTTTCTTTATATTGATAATTACTTGTGATATTCTTATGTTTCTCCTTTATCTTTTAGTTCATCAAGAAATTACCAAAACAATAGCACAAAATTCACGGACACCAGATGTAGGCGGATAGCCAGGGCAAAACCCCTATCTAGGGGAAATCCCAGTCAACAACTCTTCCTTAATAATTTCACGAGATGATCCAAGACTCTTGACCTAGACACAAACTTCCTCCACGCCAAGTCAACCCTTTCTTCCTTCTGTAGATTATAACCCTTTCTGTTGAATTTTCTAAGTCTATCGGTTAGAAAATTTATCTGTATTCTACTGGTTTATTTCTTCTACTTGTTTAAATTTGAACAAGTTATTTAATACATTTAAATACCGAAATAAACACAATACAGTGACAACATCTATAGATCATCAATTGAAAGAAAACAAGCACACAAGTGACACCGTTATTTTTGGACAAATCTCCGGTGAAAAACCCAATGCGGGAAAACCGGTGCCGCTATTCAGAGGGTTTTATTATTATGCAGTTTTCAGAATACAACTTGGGTGCCAGAAATGGCTCACCCAATAGAGAATGCCATCGGCAGTATTACCTCTCCTCGGAGACAGATATTCTGGCTGATCAATCACCGGATGAAAGATCCCACAGCAACAATTGCAGCTTCCACTGCTCTGCATCACTCTGATAGGGACCGCGTCACCCTATTCGGCTCACCAGCACCTAGTCTGCCCCTCGAAAATCCTCCTAACGTTGCCTCTTGGCCTTGCGTTAGCGCTGCTAGCCTCTGCGCAGCTACTGAAGCCTCTGTGTCAGCGCTTAGACCCTCTACGTCACCCACGCTGGCCTCTCTTGGCTCTGCGCATCTCCTAGTTGTCTCTGCGTAGCACTGAGCTGCCTCTGCGTCAACCTCGCTAGGCTCTGTGTTGTCTCTTTGGTACTAACTCTGCCTCTCTGCAATGTATTCATTGCCCCTCGCTATCGACCACTGATTCACTTTTGCTTAGCAACCTCGCTCTAGCAAATGAATGACTGATCACTCTGGTGTTTTCTCCAACTGACCCTCAAGCCGCCTCTTATACTTTTCTCATTGGTTCATCAACGATCGAGATTAAATCTCTAATCAACGGCTAATATTAGATTTGGCTTGATCCATAACTTTTGGAACCTTCTAACCCAGTTTTATATTAATACTCATTAATATTTTATTTTTCCTAAGTTTAGACTTAGGAACTCCATTAAAAATATTAATTATTTTAATATCTCCCAAACTTGTTAGAATCTGCCCAAACCATTTCTGGGTCTTGGAGAGCTCATGTGCTTTAGCCTCTCCACCAATTTTCATGGCTAGATCACATTCGATGCTATCACAAATCAACACTCTCTATTAGTGAGGACTGTGCTCTAGTAATACTCCACACTGAGCATCACCCTGATTATCCAGCATCAGTCCCTGTGCTGATGCTAGGCCTACCCGCCCAACATCCTCTGCACTGCTGCATCCTATACTGCTGCCCATGGGTCCACCACTGCCACTGCTGCATCTGTACGATAGCTCCCTCGACAAACGTGCTGCTGTTGGTCCATCCTCCCAACACGGCATCTGCATTGCATCTCCTCTCATCATGCTGCATCGTGCTGCCCATAGCACTGCCACTGCTAACTGCTGCACTGCAACTCAGTTACCGAGAAGTAAGGAATTGATTCACCCAACTTTGACATCCCTATCAGGGTAGAGACACTCCCGATGCGGAAGCATCCTCTGCCGCTAACAAGTGCTCCCTTTACTGACCTCTGCACTATTGCAACAACTCCCTGCATCTCGCATCGTTGCACACCTCTCTGTGCCATCCTGAATTGGCGCAATACTCCCATGCCTCTCGCAGTGTTGCAACTTGCTAGCTTCGTGCTCTCCCGGGACTCCTGCACTGTAGCATTCTCTGCCGCTCCATTTGCATCCGTCTCTACCGACATTCACCAGTCCTATTACTCCTCTTCGGGGCTCCCATAGCAAGCTATAATCCAAGAGGTTGGGTACCTCAAGGATCCTGCTCCTCATCGTCTGTAGTCCTCCTGACTACAGCTTGATGTCTCCCCACTTCTTCTCAAGTGGCACATGCGCAGTCATGGCACAATCGTCATCCTCCTCGACTTCTTTCTCCGCCCTCGCTGGTGTTGCCTTGGTCTTAGAAGCCTCTCCCTAACTCTTGTTCCTAGGACAATGGTTCACAAAATGACCTAGTACCCCACAATGGAAGCACTTGATCTTGGAGAGGTCCTCCTTCTTTCTCTTCCCCTGCTTCCCCATAGACACTAGAGCCGCATCCTCTTCTTCCTCCTTCTTGATTTTGATCCCTTTGCCGCTATTCCCTGCCTTGGTCACCCGTCTGATCTCTTCTTGACGAAGAGCCACCCACAGTTCCTTCCAATTCGGAAGGCCAGTCCTGCCCAGTATGCTATGGACAAATACCTCCCAATCCTTTGACATTGTGTTCAATGCGGTCCTCACCATCAATTCCTGATCCAATGTGGCCCCTATGGAAGTTAGCTGATTACGGATCTTCTTCAATCAACTGAGGAAGACATCTATCTGCTCTCCCTTCTGCATTTGGTATGACTGCAGTGGATTTTCAAGTAACATCTTCCTCTGCACGGAAGTACGCTGGTACAACTTCTTTAGGGCCTCCCACATCTCATTTGCCGTACCCTTTTTGGCAATATGTGGCACCACATGATCCTTGACCCCATCAAGGATGATCACTTCGCCTTGGTCATTGCCTCCTTGTACTTCTCATTTTCAGCTCGGTCAACTGGGATCACTATTGTTTTCAAGGCGAAGTCCTTGATGCGATATCTGTCTAGAATGGACAAGATCCTAGCATTCTAGACCACGAAGTTGGATGCTCCATCCAACCTATCCTGATCTCTCAGTCCATCACGACCATTATGCTGCTCTTCTTTCGACTCCTCCTAGTCTCTCTACTTCCCTCCTAGAAATCCTCTGTTCGACTCCTGCTGAGTCTCTCAACTTCTCACCTGGAAGTTCTCGGTTCGACTCCCTTTGAGTCTCGATTTCCCTTCTGGAAATCCCTCCTCCTTGGTCTTGCCTTGTTAGGTACTGTTTTGACCACAGTACCCCACCAACTTTGCTTCGCAAATTACCCGTAGCCTCCTATACCTTAGCAATTGAAGGATTGAGCCACTTGGCTCTGCGCAATCTCGACACCGGCAAATAAACGCCCCTAGCCAACTGCGTTAGCCCTCCTGGCCTTTGTGTGGCTCTGCGTGAGCGTGATTATGCCTCCCTTAGTTTCTGCGCTACCTTCCTTTGGCCCAAAATGATGACACAGTCTCCCTGCGTCACTCCTTCCTCTGTCGCCTTTTGCATGGATCAACTCTGTCACTCGGGACAACTGAATCTCCTGCCACTGCTTTGCTAGCTGATGCCCTCAGTTTTCCTGTGATCTGCAACCACACTCTGATACCATGTTGAATTTTCTAAGTCTATCCGTTAGAAAATTAATTTGTATTTTGCTAATTTATTTCTTCTACTTGTTTAAATTCGAACAAGTTATTTAATACATTTAAATACCGAAATAAACACAATACAGTCACAACATCTACAGATCATCAACTGAAAGAAAATAAGCACACAAGTGACACTGTGATTTTTGGACAAATGTCCTCGGAAACACCCAATGCGGGAAAACTGGTGCAGCCATTCAGAGGGTTTTATTATTATGCAGTTTTTATAATACAACCAGGGTGCCAGAAATGGCTCACCCAACAAAGAATGCCCTTGGCAGTAGTACCTCTTCTCGTAGACAGATATTCCGGCTGATCAATCACCGAATGAACGATCCCATAGCAACAATTGCAGCGTCCACTTCTCTGTCACTCTGGCAGGGATTGCGTCACCCTATCCGGCTCACCAACACCCAGTCTGCCCCACGAAAATCCTCCCAGCACTGCCTCTTGGCCCTGCGTCATTTCTGTTAGCCTTTGCACAACTACTGAAGCCTCTATGTCAGCCCTTAGACCCACTGCGTCACCCACGCTGGCCTCTCCTGGCTCTGCGCAGCTCCTAGCTGCCTTTGCGTAGCACTCAGTTGCCTCTGCGTCAACCTCTCCAGGCTCTGCGCTGTCTCTTTGGTACTAACTCTGCCTCTTTGCAATGTATTCACTGCCCCTCGTTGCTGATCACTGATTCACTTTTGCTTAGCAACCCCGCTCTAACAAAATGAATGACTGATCACTCAGGTGTTTTCCCCAACTGACTCTCAAGCCTCCTCTTATACTTTTCTCGTTGGTCCATCAACGACCGAGATTAAATATCTAATCAATGACTAAGATTAGATTTGGCTTGATCCATGACTTTTGGAACCTTCTAACCCAGTTTTATATTAATACCCATAAATATTTTATTTTTCCTAAGTTTAGACTGAGGAACTCCACTAAAATTATTAATTATTTTAATATCTCCCAAACCAGTTAGAATCTGCCCAAACCATTTCTGGGTCTTGGAGATCTCATGTGCTTTAGCCTCTCCACCAATTTTCATGGCTAGAGCACATCCGATGCTACCCCAAATCAACAATTTCAACAATAACTTCGACCTAGCAGCAACAAAACTTTGATCTAGTAGAACTTCAACCCAACAGTAGCCTAGCAACAACTTCGACCCAACAATTAGCCTAGCAACAACTTCGACCCAACAGTTAACCTAGCAACAACTTTGACTCAACAGTTAACCCAACAACAAATTCGACCCAACAGTTAGCCCAACAACAACTTCGACCCAGTAGTAGCTTCGTCCTTTCAGTGAATATCCCAGTAAATCCACACGAGTGAGAGAGACAAACCCAAAAACTTTGATCTTTCTTCTTCCAACAACTTCACACTTTTTCTCCTCTTCTTCTCTTAGATATCGAACTTGTGAGTGTGTCTCCAAATGAATTCAAATTGCTTGTATATATAGGCTTCTGGTGAGGTCGAATTACCCTATCTGAGGCTGACTTGATCTCCTTGAGGCTGACTTGGTGTGGAGGTGAGAAATAACTTATTTGACTCAATAATGAATCTTTTTACATGATTCAAAAGCCCAAGAAGGGTCTCTTCAGATGGAAAATGACTCTAATGACTTAGTATAAATCCTAGAAGTCCTCAATGGGGACTTTGACATAAAACATGATCACCCAAGCATGAAACCCGTACTTTAATAAGTTATTAATAATAATAATAAATTTTTTTCTTTCATTTGATAAATACATTTCATTATGACTCAAATACAATTATGAAGACTGAACCTAGTTACATTCTTCAACACTCCCCCTTAACTAGGGAGGTATTCATACGTACATATACAAGTACATGGAAGATCTCATAACACATGAACCACAGAGTTTAGGCACTTATAGTGCCATGGACTAGATTCTTGACCATGGCAATCTATCTGGGTGGGACTAAGATGGACTCAAGCTTTCAACTGGTCTAGGTACCATCAGGCTTACTTGCTAACCATCAACCCAGGGATCTAGGTGCGTATCTAAGGTTAGAGCTCCAAGACCAACACCACCCTCCCTCTTACTTCGAGAACTATGCCGACCAGATGTCCTCCTAGGCATTTTACACACACAATCAATAACAAATTTTCAAATACTCATGAGTAAACACAAACCGTCGGGGTCTTCTGACATCTTGATGCTGCCTCATAATTCATCACAGTAGGACTTCGAGGCCTCCCAAACAAATCTTGACAAAGGTTTTCTCAATCATTCAACTTCCTTTCACATGCAACAACCAAATCCTGGTTTTCCTTCTTTCAGGAGCACCTCAATATTCATTCTCCAATTTCTTCTTCAACGTATCCATCGTGACTATAATATGTCCTCCCTCTCAACTTGGGAGATATCCTTCCTTTTATCCCAACTCCTTCTTAACTTAGGGAGATCAACTTCTTTCTATAACATTGGAGAATCTTTCATGGCTAACATCCTTCTTGATCATCATCCATTTAACTAACTTCATCATGCTTATCAAATCAACTTTACTTACGAACATCTTCAACATTTTGAAGATTATCTATGTGCACAACTTAGATAGCAAGTACAACCAAATACATATATAGAAGTATGAATTTAACTATATTAGAATCATACAATAATGGAAACATCAAATCCAAAACTTTGTTATGTTCATAATCAGCAAGAGACACATACTTTTATACTTCAAATTCTATTGCTTGGGTTAGGTTATAACCCCTAGATCACTTTAGTAACTCAATCAAGATATCAGTCACATTATATCTAGGGCCTCAATATTTCTTCCAGAGATATGACATACTCTATTATAATATATTTTAAACCCTAGAAGCAATTCACACAAGTAGAGTTCTTCAATGTCAACAACTTTAGAATTCATGCACATCCTAGATTCCATACATGAGACACTAAGCCTTAGATGTCAACAAACAAAACCAATCACAACACAATCTAAGGTTTCAACTAAATGACCAACTTCTACTAGGGTTTGTAGTGAACCCTAGATTTTATCATTATAGTGGAAACAATATTATCACATCATATCCTAGAATATCAAACTTCCACTAGGGCTTAGAAACAAACCCTAGAACTTATCAACAAATAGGTTAGCGCATATACATATCTAGCATTTCATAATCATGTATAAGTATATCGACATCCATTAGGTAAGCCCATGACACAAATATCATTACATTTAAAGTCAGACATATAACAATCTAGATTGGGTTGGGGTTTTGATCAGACAAACAAACATACACCTAGGGTTTCATTCCTAGGAGCTTACTCTCAATACATAAGGGTTTTACTTACAAACCCTAATTTACTAAAACCTCAAGGTCTAGGAACACATTACCATCCAACCCTAGAGGACTAGGGTTTCCATAACAATATTAAACATGACATTACCATCAAAATCCCAAACATCAAAAGAATAGTATTTTCTAGATTTCATTAGTAACCCTAAGTAGACTAGGGTTCTGACATTATTATTGACGGACCCTTAGGTTAGGGTTTTACAGAGAACCTATTAGGGTTCCACAAACATAATAATTTTAATGAGGGTAGATTCAATCAGATGATTAATCTCCCGGACAAGAATCTTTATGATTCAAAGGTTCTAGACATAACACTTTTTTTTCCCAAGGAGAAAATATCGTAATTTCCATTATTTTGTGAAAATTACATGTTGTAAATGCCATAGGCATATGCAAATACCATGACTGTGGTCAACTATGAAGTGTTTGTAAAAACTGTAAATTACTACCAAATGACCTTGTGATGGGTATACTAATAGCAGCGGATCATATACATTTTAATTACATGTTTAAAAATTTCACCATTGGTGATTGCTGTTCGTTTGACAAAAAGAAAAACAAAAATTTGATAAAATTAGGGCCTGTCTGCCCTCTTAGTTCCTGATCCATGTATGGTCTGTGGAAAAAGCGATAGGTCCGCTCAGATGAGTGCTCTGTTATCAACCATTCTCCTCGTGGACGATGTGTTGCTTCTTTCGATAGCTTGTCCGCATCTTCATTACGCTTCTTGTAAATATGAGTGCATGAGACATGATCAAAATGTGTTTTGAGAAATATAATATCATCCAATATAGTTCTGAGTGTATATGCATGGCATGTTGTTAAGTTGTTGAACCCGCTTATAACTATCTTGGAGTCTCCATATATCTGTAAATGTTTGCAATGTTTGTGTAATGCAAAGTATAAGAGGTGTCAGAGTGTGAGCAGCTCTGCAAAATTATTTGTGTCCTCTCCCAACCTCATGCAGACGTGAAAGAAATGTGATTTAGTCAGATGTAGGATTATGCCTCCACCACAACCTTGTTCTTGCGCTGCACCGTCGAAGTAGGCCCAGGGGTGTTCTTTGTTTATGATTTCCGGAGTGATGTTACGGGTCCCGATTACTTGTTCCTCTGCTGGGATTTCCAAGTAACTCATACAGATTTTAGGAGTGATCAATGGCCGGACTATATTTTCCCCATAAATATAATATTGTTCCGGCACATCCATATGTACCAGCAGACCAATAGTGGTAGGTTCCGAGCTCTTAGCACTGTTGTTGATTCCCACCACCTATTCCAGGCAGTAAGAATATCGATATCGCTCCAGGTATAAGGAATTTTCAGTGTATGTAGGACTTGTGCCCAGGTTTGTTGTGTTATGGTACACGAGAGGAATAAGTGTTGGTTCGATTCCTCCTCTGCACAGCATAAGACACACCAAGTCTGTCCTTGATATGCCCGTTTCCTGAGATTTGATCGAGATGGTGTTTTGTCCATGATGATGTTCCACATCAGTAGTTTTGTGCGCTGGGGGGCTTTTAACTTCCATATATTACTCCACCAACTCTCCAGTCTATTTGGCTTGTGGTCAGCATGTATGATATCATACCCCTCCTTAGGGGAGTAGTTCCCTTTCTTTGCAAAACCCTAGATCAGGTCATCCTCATTGTCCCTTAGGCGCACATGGGATTCTATTAGTGCCTGCAAGTATTTCCTCCATTGCCTTTGCCATTGGTCTGGAATGTCCCATGCCTCCCCTGTTAGTTATGCTTGCTGATAAATGGTTGTGTTGTGGGGGTCCCCAAGATGTGTAATGAAGCTCACTCCATTGTGGTTGAGCAGAGTAATAAGATCCGGTGGGAGTTGGTAGGAATTCCCACTGCCTATCCATGGATCGATCCCAATCCGGACAGACCCACCATTTCAAATCCTCCATATGAGGCCCCTCCTTATGATGGGAAGGGTGTTTATAACAACCCTCCAGATCACAGATATACCTTTTCTGTTCCATGAGGGTAGTCTTAGCCAATCCGGGGCAGAGCGTAGCCATATGTATTTGTAGGTGACCACCTCCGACCAAAGGCTCTTGTGCTTTAGGAGTAGCCAACCAAGTTTTGCTGCTAGTGCCTGAGTGAAGGCAGGGAGATGTTTTAAGCCCCGTCCTCCCCATTTTTTAGGAGTTGTAATCCTACTCCATTTGACCCATGCATAGGGTTTTCCTTCTTTGTGACCCTTCCATAGAAAATGACAACAGACTCGCTGAATCCTATGTAGTATCCCTTGGGGGATCCAGGTCAGGGACATCCGAAAAACTGGGGTTGCTTCTAGCACTGCCTTTATGAGCACCAGTCTACCTACTCTGGAGAGTAGTCGATGGCTCCAATTGTCTAATCTTTTTTCCACCTTTGGAATCAACTAAGTCTAGTCTACAATTTTATATCCATTTGCTTTAATCCTGAAGTCCAAGTACTTCAATCTATCCTTCAGTGCCAAGATTTGATAGGGGAAACTTTGTAGTGCTAGCTGTGTTTCTTGTTGAGTGCAGTTGGAGAATGATATTGTAGATTTGTCGCCATTAATTTCCATCCCTCGCAGCACTGAATAGCTTCAGTAACTCAGCGAGTGTAATGATGTCCTGAATTCCCCCATCTAGGAATATAAGGATGTCATCAACAAAGAGCAGATGTGTTATTAGACATTGATCCGTGATCTTGAGGTCCCTGAACCTCCCTGCTCTCTTCTCCGTCGCAATTAGTTTGCGCAGTCCCTGCATAACCAGGAGGAAAAGCAAAGGGGATAAAGGGAATCCCTATCTGATTCCCCTCTCCGCCCGAAAGGTTTGAGAAGCAGATTCGTTAATTAAGATTGCAAAGGAAACTAAAGTAATGCACCCCATAATCCATCTGATAAATACCAGTGGGAGCCCCAGATGGGTGAGTATCATCCTTAAATATAACTAGTTGACCTTGTCAAATGCCTTTGAGAGATCAATTTTAAGCGACACCCCTTTCAGATTCTTTAGCGTGATGAAGTGGAGGGCCTCTTGTGCTGTGCCTATGGCCTCATGGATTTGTCTATTTTGTAGAAAGGCACACTGCTCCTGTGAGATGTGTTCAGATAGGATTGACTTGATGCGATTTGCAATAATCTTGGCAATAATTTTATAGAGACAGTTGCAGAGGGATATAGGGCAAAAGTCATTGAACGAGAGCGGGGAGTCCGATTTGGGTATGAGGGCAATATAGGTGGAGTTGATAGGAGCATAAATACGACCAAGGATCTGACTTTCTTCAACCACCCCGAGTAGGTCATGTCCAATGATATCGAAAAAAGCAAGGAAGAATTCCACAGACTAGCCATCCGATCCCGGACTTTTGTCCTTCTTGAACCACTTGAGAGTGCTCTCTAGTTCCCCCATGGAGATTGGTTTGATGAGGCCTCCATCCGATCAGGTTCCACGAATCCAGGGAAATGGCCAGCAATGCGGATGATTTTAGCAAGTGTTGTTCCAGGAGGGGCTTTGAATAGCTGCTTGAAATGTGTGATACCCATTCGAGCAAGCCGTGGGTGTGTGTTAACAATATGTTCCTGATCCGAGGGCATCTGCCAGATGGTATTGCTAGCTTTCCTTCGATTTGCATATTTATGAAAGAACTTTGTGTTACCATCCCCCGCTTGTAGCCAGATAGCCCTGCTTCTGAGTCTCCATGATTCTTCCCGGTCAAGCAGTATCTTTGATCTCTATGCTTCCAGTTCTACAAGATGTAGCTTAGCTTCTATGGATAAGAAACCTCTTCCACATTCATTCGTTAAGGAGGCCAACTGAGATTCAATGTCAGCCAGAGTGTGCTCATCCCTAGCTTTTTTCCTTTTTGCCCACCCAATGGATAATCTCTTATGCTGATTCAGGGTGCTACATAATCCTTCAGCCCCCACTCTGCTCCATAAGTGGGGGTTGAGCTTGCCAAAACTCCGAGACCATCCTGATATATTCAGGGTCCTTTAGCCAGGTGGAGTTAAATTTGTAAGGCGCCCTTGGTTTTTCGAATGAGCCCGCCACTTCCAGATATATGGGGGAGTGATCCGATATTCCCCTAGAACCCACCCATTGTCTATAGATGGTGAGGGATTGAAGGAGGCCTTCATGAATGAGGTATCTGTCTAGTCTTAGCCCTAGAGCTGGTTCTCCAGTTCGTCTGTTATGCCATGTTGGCATCTTCTTGTTCATAGGGACATCAATGAGGCCATATTGTTCCAAGAGGGTGCTCAATTGGTCTAAGAGGGGGTCTAGCTGCGAATGGTGTCCCCAGGATTCCTCATGTCCGATGGAGAAATTTAGGTCACCGCCACCCCCTAGAATAGTAGTATGACTGTTCATAGGGTTTTCTAGAAATTTTTGCCAGAAGGCTAGTCTGTTTTGATTAGGGGCATAGATATTTATAATACAACGCTGTTTGCCCAATTCTGCTGAGAAAATGTCGATACCCAGGAACCCCTGTCCTCCCCATGATGAAATCACCTTGATGGATTGAGGGTTTATCCCAATGGCTAGTCCCCCAAATCTCCCTGCCGCATCCAGAGCTTGGAGGTGCCCTTCGGGCAAGATGGCTTAAAGGGTCCTAACAATCTGCTCAGATGGACCTAAGGTTTCCTGAAGTTGTATCATGATTCATATCGCAGGGTACATTGTTAAATAGCCGCTTGAGGGCTAATTTTTTTGAGGGGCTGACCAAACCCCTACAGTTGAATGATAGCCACTTCATCAGGGAACAGAGTCGAGGGTGTTAGGTGCTCTAAGTGCCCTTTCAATGGTGTTCTGGCACCCCTGGGCCACATCTGCCCTCGCGGATTTGATGGCTTTGGACATCTTTGAAGGTCTGCCCCGGGAGGGTTTTTTGCTCAATGGAGGGGGGAGGGATGCATAGCCCCAGCAGGTTAGGGTTTGTCAGTTGACGGGAACGAAGGTTGTAGGAGTGCGAGCTCGAGGCTGAAGGGGAGTGAGGGGGATGATGTAGATGATCCTGTCTGTTGACCACTATGTGTCAACGACCCATAGCAGTACACCCCCTTTTTTCGTAAAAGGGATAACACTTGATCGATGTGTTCCTGCCATCCAACTATCATCATTAGCCTGAGGATCATCTTATAATGTAAACCCAATCTGCATGTGTATAATGTAAATATTCTCACCAGATCCGTGTTGTGTATGTAATCACCTAGGTAAACCTACTTTTCTGGTGACGATCTACATTCGGGAGGTTTTTTGTCTTACTGATCCATTCTAGATGGTCAGCGGAGTTTGCCTTCAGCGTTACCCCAAAGTCGGAATGGATTTTGTCACTGAGATCTTAGGGGAGTTCTAATGTTCTAGATCGAGTCTATGTAAAAGTGATTTGGGAATAATCCTAACTATTTGGTTAGGTTATTTTATTACGAATTGCTTGATCTGCTAGATTATATTTGTGTCACAGAACTGGATAGTTTGTGGGGGTCTTTTGCAAATGGGTTTTTCCCCTTCAGATGTAAAAAATGTAAAAATCATGATGTAAGGTGTCATGAGGGTTGGAAAAATAATTTATCCCCTCATAGGTTAATTAATTAAATTTTCTAGCCAAAATTAATTAAAATACTAAGCCAGAAATTTGATTAATTCTAGGTCCTAGGTAAATTTAAATTCTCCAAAGGCAAAATTCGTTTGTCCTTAAAAAATTAAAGCTGAAGAGGTCCAGGGACTAAGGTAAATTAATTATTTTGCTAAATTTTAAGCCTTTGGTCCCTGGGGTTAAGTCAAAGTCAAAATTTTGAGGAAATTAATTTTTGAATTAATAAAAATGCTAATTGAAAATTTCAAATTTCCTCAAGAATTTAAAATTTCAATGGATGAGATTAAAAGGAATTTTGATTCTCATCAACGGTCGAGATTTCTTTGACCAGGATCACTCGAACTAGCCATTGGAGGATTTATCTTTAAATAGGAGGTCATTTGTCAGTCAGTTGATCTGATCTCTAGATTGTTTACTAAGCGAAAAGCTCTCTTGTAATATTTTTATAAGCAATAAAGAAAGACTTTGGGGTTAAGTTTCGTCAGTGTTACTCTTCATGGAAATGTTGTAAGATGTATTGTTTTCACGCGTAATTTCTTTTTGCCATTAATAATAGCTTTTGAAGAGCGATTTGAGTACAGGTATCTTGCTCAGTCGCTAGGGTTTGAATGATAATTTAAGTTTTGAATATAATAGCATGCATCTTTATTTATATGAATTTTATTATCGTTTTGTCGCTCTATGTTGATGGTTGAATTGAGTTTTGCAAGAAAGTCTTGATTTTTTAGATCATCGGGTGTTCCCGGAAGTTCTCGGTTGACTGGCCAACTCTCGATCCGTGTTTTCTGAAGAGCCCAGCTTAAATTTGATTCCGGGCTTATCATAAGATATTTTTTATGGGTGATGCATGAAGGGTTTTGATCTCAGTACCTCTAAATTTCAAAAAGTTTAAATTTTTTGTGCTAAATCGATAGATCTGGCTGTTGAGAGCCTCAGATCATCAGATATGGGAGCGAAGTTGGACTCACACTCCCTAGATCTGATAGATCTGCCATTTATATACATAGATTTGTAAAATTATTTTCAGTTTTCTGACTTGGGTTTTCTAGGTTTTAATTTTTTGGGTCATTGTATATATCGTTTGGGTGTTTTATCGTTGTCTTGCAGCTACAAATCTGAAGGAAAAATCTGTATAGAGTCCAGATCTAGGCCCTGGAGGGTAAGATCTGGATATCTGGGGTTCGTCAATATCATTTTTTGCAGGGATTCTATCCAGAGATTTTTCAATCTAGGGTTTTAAGATTCTTTAATCTGGAAATAATTTCATCGGGGTTTCACTCATAAATCTGAAGCATTAAAACATATTAGTGTGAAATTCGTTTTCTTGGGTTTATCTTAAATTTTTGGATGCAGTTCCTTTGCTACCTGGGGTTTTTTGGAAAAATTTTGCATTTGCTTTCACTGTTGTTTTCTGGAAAATTTTGAAATTATTTTTTGAGTTTGGGTTTTAAAATTTTTTAAATCTGGAAAAACTTGGGTTTATTCCTACGTTTTCTGTCCATATCCGTGGATCCTCCTTCGCTGCCATCAAACCTTGCAGATTTGCGTTTCTCCCTTCGCCTTTAAACCCTCATTTCTGCTCCTATCCGCAGCCTTTCTTGCTGCCATATCTCTGCTCCTTCACCTCCTCCGCGTGAGTTCCAAGTCGTCCTCTAACATAGCTGCTCTGTCTGCACCTGCTTCGTATACCCTCGTTGCTAAATCTCTCTCTGTCCAGCTCCTTCAAGCTCGAGAACCCTCGCAGTCTACCTTTGCGTTGCTGCCATTGCTCCACCCTTCCACGCGATTTTGTGACCTCACCTTTACCCCTAGCTGTAACTATCCTCCAACCCTTCCATGCACAGCGTTCGCCCTCGCCCAATGCCTAAAATCCTCACACTGCCATACTTCTCCCTCGCTGCTAGCTTGTGAGTATGCGTTGTCCAGGCCTGCATATTCCTCCTCCTTCGCTCTCTGCGTATTAACCTACACACAACAACTGCAAACATAAAAAATTTCGACCTTTGTTATAAATTTGTTTTTTTAGTTTTTGCGTAGGGTTAGATTTGATCTATCTTTTTTTATTTTTTATTTTTATTTTCCTTTAATTAAGTTATTTCCCTTTTATAAAATCCGCTTTCACTTTTATATTTTTTTTTTGGGATATAGACTTTACATTCATTAAAAATTTCAAAAAAATTTCGATTTCATTTTTATTTTGATTTTTAAATTTGATTTCATTTGACCTTTTTTTTTTATTTTAAAAACTTTTTAAATTTGAAAACTTTTAAAAAAACTAAAACACAAAAAAAAATCCTAAAATCTAAAAACTTTTAAAGTTTAAAATTATTTTTAAAACATTTAAAAAATCTAAAAATATTTAAAAAATATAAGGTTTCAAAAATCTAAAAAAATTTAAAAACTTTTAAAAACTTGCTTTTGACATTTTTTTTTAATTTTTTATTTCTAATTTAAAAATTCATTAAAAATCATAAAAAATTTAAAAAATTTAAAAAACTTATAAAAAACTAGTGTTTTGACATTTTTTATTTTTATTTTTTATTTCTACTTTAAAAAATTCATTAAAAATCATAAAAAATTCTAAAAGATTTAAAAATTCATAACTTTTTTTGAAAAACCTAAAAATCTTAAACATTAAAAAATTCTAAAAATTTTAAATTTGTGACCAAGGATTTAAAATGAAATAAATTAAGGGGTTTTCGCTTGAACATTAAAATTTTTAATGTGGCCTATGGCCCATTAAAAATTTCGATTTTTTAACCCGTCGATTTGTTTTACTTCTTTAGTTATCGCCTAAGGCATAATTAAGATTTGAATTTGAAGTTCCTTAGTGTTATTAAATGCATATTTTTCTATGGTCAAAGGTGCAATAAACGTTTTAAATCATATTTGGCTATTGAAGAAAGTTAATTGAATCTAGATCTAGGCAGTTAATGAAAATCATTTTAGATTTGGAATCTTTTGCATGTTACAGTGTTGGGCGTTTATGTTGATTATTCATGATTGTCATTATTCGTCACATATTGAAAATTGTTCTAGATAACTTGTTTTATTTAGTTGATGGTTAATTCAAATATTAAAGGCACTGGTCTATAATTATTTATATCTTGTGGTCGTGTCTTGGTTACATTAGCGTTTATTCTATTCATCTGAGTTAATCAAGATTCATTTACATTCGTCAAGTTTTCCATCTTTAAGTCTCCTAGAGCCTGTGTTCCATAGGCTTTCTCATCCATTTACTTCAAGGATTGACCCCCTTGACTTCCCTAGGAGAGAGTCTAAATGGAGTAAGGATCAAGAGTGACAACCCTAGGAGAGAGTCTAAATGGAGTAAGGATCAAGAGTGACAACCCTTACTCTGAGCGTTGTCGCGTTTCCTAGACACCTTGTGCGACATCACTGTCCATGGACAGTCGGCGGGGTGGTGGAGAAAATAAGGGAGGGGGGTTCAAGAGCACAATTGATGGGAGTAACCATGCTAGTGATAGATGCAGACTGTGCCAGAGTGACATTAAAATTATTAAAATACAAAGCAAAGGGAAAGGGATTAGAAGCAGTACCCAATGTAGGAGAAACCTCCACAGCAGACCAGGATTGAGTCAGTGGAGGGGATATAGGTGGAGTCTGGGGAGCACTAGTTGGCTGAGCAGTGACTCCATTCGCAACCTTTGAATGATCCAGACCTGTGGGCTGCTCGTCCACAATTGGGTCTTCCGACTGGCGATGCTTCATTCCCCTTGTAGCTGCCGGAGTAGTAGGAGTGAGCAGAGGACAATCCTTGTAGAGGTGGCCGACCTTATGGCATCTTCTACATCTCAATGGAACACCTCCGTAGTTGAGGTTTTGGCGACGCGAGAAGTGTCGCCAGTGAAGGGTTATCTTTTCCTCCAGCCCCTTCCTTGTGTCCAAATGTACGAGGATACTAGCCATTGTCATGATTCTAGTCTTCTCAAAGGATTGATCGTGTTCTAGGTATGTTCCTAGAGCGTCTTCAATGTGCTTGAATACCACAGGGGTCCAAAATTGCATTGGAAGGCCTAGCAAGTGGACCCAGATCAACCTAGCTGTCAGTTGTTCCCTCTCAAGGTCGAAGAGTGGATCCCATCTCTTTAGCAGAACTGATGCAAATTCTATGTGCCAAAACCAGGATAATATCCAGTCCGTATACTCCTCCCTGTGGAAGCGCAGGGCAAACCACCCTTGAGCCAGCACTCGGATGATGGGTAGTTCTTTGAGCAAGGAACCCCAGATCTCGGTGGTGCATAGACGAAATCGCTCAACTGAGTAATTCCTGCCATGAACACGGCCAACCAATACCTTCTTTGCAGTTTTCGACTTCACCCATAGAAATGTCTTCGCCCAGAGCTAGGTTAATGTCCTTATCCACTGATTTGAGGCACCTGCCTTTCTTGATCTTGTCCGTGCGACGAGCAGTCAGATAATCCTTGAGGAGTCCTCGGCAACCCTGATTTATAGTCTGGGTGGGTGGAAGGGGTGGATTTAGGGTTAGGTATCAGGGTGCTAAAGCAGCCAGAGAGAATGGAGGTGTTAGGGTTTGGGCCACCAGGGTTTAGGGTTGCACTGGAGAGAGCAGGGTTATTGAGGGATGAAGGCCCGGACGGGTGGATGCGAGAGGTGGACTGGGTGCATTGTGAAGCAGATATGTGGGGAAGTTGGGTTAATGGTGCGTCGAAAGTGGGTGAGGTCTAGAGGCAGGTTCCAAGTAGGTTTAGGGTAGTCGGGGACAGAGGGGGATAGTCTAGACCAAGGGCATCGTCGATGTTAACCGAGGGTGGGGGATGAGGCGCTAATGAACCTAGGCGAGCCTGGATGGAGGGTGCAGCCGACAGAGGTCGCAGGTTTGCAGCGAAAGGACCAGAAGCCGACACAGAGCGATGGTGTGACCAAATGACCTCCTGGGGATGAGGGTCCTCCTCATAGTCTACCTCGTCCAGCTCCATAGAACCGACAGTAAACGGTCGGTGGAAGTTACTGTTGTCGCGAGGAAACGAGACGGTCGTGTGGATGGAGGGAACCATGTAACCGCGAGGTGAGAGGTTGAAGGCCCCAGAAAGTTGAGGTGGGTAAACAGGTTAGGGGTTAGGTGAGCCGTGATGGGATACCCAGACTGTCAGGCCTAGGGTTGTTGAGCCTTTGAACCACCATGGATGTCGCCATCAGAGCTCTGAAAATCAAACATAACACTTGTTAGTAATGTATAGAAGATTCCTTAAAATGAATGAGTATACCTTTATAACGGAGAGAAACAAAACTTATAGTTTAAGGCATACCTTTGAGTTGTTTTCTAGATAAACCTTATAGGACATCAATTCCAATGCTTTGTCTTGTGAGATCTTCTCCATAGCCCTTGAACATATCAACAAGTTTTTCCTAAACCAGGAAAATATGAAAAGAAGTGTTATTAGCATCTAGTATAAACGTATCTTTGGCAAATGGTGAGGGCTTCCTCTTAATCCAATCTCGAGGGATACCTATAACTTTAACAAAACAATTCAACATTGTTTTTCCAAATCATGTTAAACCTATAAGTACTAAAAAATCAAAATACAAATCAATTCAAAAGCTTAGAGTAGAAGGATAGAGTTCCTAAGAGTCCCTAGAAAATAAGTCTTTAACTTAGGATTTTTCCTTTTTTTTTCTTTTTGGAGGTTTTTCATCGGCAACATTTGCATTTCCCTTTCTCTCTTCTTGTTTCCTGGATTCTCAAGACAATCGCTTTTATAGTGACCCATCTTGTGACAATTGTAGCATTCAATTTTGGATAGGTCTATCTTCCTTCTAGGTCCTATAGACTTCTTGAATGATCCTTTGTTCTTGTGATGAGCGGAATAGGCATTCAAAACCTTCTCCTCTTCATTCTCTTTGTTGCTTACTAGAGAAATTCTGACTTATTCCTTATTGCATGCATTCCATAGTTGTTCGAATGTAGGAATTTCCTTCCAATCGTTGAGACCTGATGAGAAGGCACTCCATGATTTTAGAAGTGCAGTGATTACAAGCTCCTTTTCTGGTACTATCTCATCAAATACCTAGAGTTCATCTCTTAATCTAGCTATTCTCACAAAGAAGGATGCCACAATGTCTTCCTTTGTCATCTTTATAGATCTTAGTTCATTCTTCAGACTTGCTATTTGACCAAGATTCTTGATTGTGAATAAATTGGATAATGCTTCACACATCTCTTGAGCGAAGTCTATGTTGGATATATAGGGGTTGAGGTTATCTTTTATTCCATCCACCATTAGTGTCGTGACCAATATTTCTGTTTCCCTGAACTTTACCTTTTTTGCATCACTTGACTTATTACTAGGCTTCTTTACCTTTCCTTTGAGTAGATCCAAAACTTTATTCTTTTTGAGGATGAGGTCTATCCTCTTCTTCCCTGCCCTGTAGTTAGATGCTCCTTCTAGTTTGTTTTCTCCCTTCATTGAGTTAGACATTGTCCTTGAAGATGGTAGGCTTGACTTCTTATATGATCGTTTTGACAAACCTTATTCAAACCTTTTAAATCTCCTTTAAACAGATCTTTGAGCTGCCTTTTTCTTTCTTCTTCACCTTAGCTCTAATACCATGTTAGAAAATCAGAAAGGCATAAAAATTTTCTTTATATTGATAATTACTTGTGATATTCTTATGTTTCTATTTTATCTTTTAGTTCATCAAGAAATTACCAAAACAATATCATAAAGATCACTGATCCCAGATGTAGGCGGGCAACTAGGGAAAAACCCATATCTAGGGGAAAACCTAGTCAACAACTCTTCCTTAATAATTTCACGAGATGATCCAAGACTTTTGACCTAGACACAAACTTCCTCCACACCAAGTCAACGCTTTCTTCCTTATGTAGATGATAATCCTTTCAATAAAACTTCGACCTAGCAGCAACAACTTGTAGTTGCAACAGAGCTTCGATCTAGCAAAACTCCGACCTAGCAGTAGCCCAATGACAACTTCGACCCAACAGTTAACCCAACAACAACTTCGACCTAGCAATATCTTTGCCCTTCCAGCAAATATCCCAGTAAATCCACACGAGTGAGAGAGAGACAAACCCAAAAACTTCGATCTTCCTTCTTCCAGCAACTTCACACTTTTTCTGCTTTTCTTCTTTTAGATATTGAACTTGTGAGTGTGTCTCCAAATGAATTCGAATTGCTTGTATATATAGGCTTCTGGTGAGGTCGAACTACCCTGTTTGAGGCCAACTTGATCTCCTTGGGGCCAACTTGGTGTGGAGGTGACAAATAACTTATTTGACTCAATAATAAATCTTTTTACATGATTCAAAAGCCCAAGAAGGGTCTCTTTAAATGGACAATGACTCTGATGACTCAGTATAAATCCTAGAAGTTCTCAATGGGGATTTTGACCTAAAACATAATGATAAAAATTTCTTTTTCTTTCTTTTGATAAATACATTTCATTATGACTCAAATACAATTATGAAGACCGAACCTAGTTACATTCTTCAACAAAAAGAACACATGAATTTGGCTCAAGCTAGGAAAAACCCCAAGATGGAGAAAACCCTTGATCAGATCTTCTTATTATCAACTATCAAATGTTCAACATGTTAGAAAATCAGAAAGGCAGAAAGATTTTCTTATATAGATAATTACATGTGATTCTTTTATCTTTATGTTCTTCTTTTATCTTTTAGTTCATGAAGCAATTACCAAAACAATAACACAAGGACAATAGATGTAGGCAGACAGCCAGGGAAAAAACCCTATTTAGGGGAAAACCCAATCAACAATTCTTCCTTCAATAGTTTCTCGAGATAACCCAAGACTCTAGTCCTAGACATAGACTTCCTCCACACCAAGTTAGCCTTCAATCCTTCTTGCAAATGATAGTCCTTCCAAAGCAACTTCGACCTAGCAGCATCAACAACAGATTCGACCCAACAACAGTAACTTTGACCAAACTAGAAAAACTTTGATCTCCCTTGAAACACCTCAGAACTGAGTGAGTTGTCCCAAAATTTCGATCTTGAGGACTTCTATCTCCTTCCAGAATCTCACACGTCTTTCCACGTCCTTTTCTAGCCCTTTGCAAACTTCGCACTTTTCCAGCGTCCAGCTAAAAAATCGAACTATGTGTGAGAGAGTGAGATGCTCCAAATGAATTCAAACTGCCTTGTATTTATAGCTTTCCAGGGAGGTCGAATTACTTGCCTTGAGACCAACTTGGTGTGAAGAAGATTAAATTCATTTTTGACTTAAAAATAGTTTGTTTTACATGATTTGAAAGCCCAAGAAGGGTCTCTTTTAATGTATAATGACTCTAATGACTCAGAATAAATCCTAGAAGTCCTTGATGGGGACTTTGACTTAAAACATGATGACCCAAGCATGAAACCCATGCTTTAATAATAATAATAATAATAATAATAATAATATTTTCTTCATTCTTTTGATAAGTACATCTCAGATACATTTATGAAGACCGAACCTAGTTACATATTTCAACACTCCTTAGCTAGGAAAACTCATACGATGGAGATGATTATTGCATTGCATTCATCTTTTCGAGAGGTCCAATTTTGATATAAATATAGTCTCATTTTGACAAGCAGAAGTGGAATATTGAATTTATTCTCTCTCATGCACAAATTGTTAAGGTCGGCCTCTGTCAAATGTAGGCTCAAGAAACCCAATGGATGTGTCTCCACACCCTCAACAAGTTGTATAAATAGGGGTGACCTCTCTCCTCATTTGGACATCACTCATCACATCATACATCTCCCTCTCCTCTCTTGATTGGTTCATATAGCTTGGGGACAACCTCTCTCTTCTTCGCATGTGTGGCAGGAGGCCGAATATTTCAGGGACAAAATAGGCCGAAATTTCAGAGAATTAGACCTGCGTTGACCGATGTTGACCAAGCCTCTTTTGACCAAGTTTGACTTCGATCTTTAGGGCAGAATTCTGATTTCTCTAGGCCGAGTTGCTGGGCACAAATTTTGAGGTGTTTTGGGTAGGTTGACTTCAGCGTTGACTTTAGATTTCACCGCAGAAATTACAACAGAATTTCTCTCTCCTTTGATTAGGTTTGACCACACTGTTTTGGGTTGACTTTGACTCTCCTAGAAGGCCGAATTGAACTGTTGTTGACCGAGCTGCTTGGAGGACGTTTTGGTGTTGATTTGACTAGCGTTGACTTTTTGGTTGGGGTTGCGATTGACTGTTGTTGATTGCTGATTTTGACAAAGTTGTTTTGAGTCTTGACTATGTATTGGGCAAGTAAATTTGATCTGTGTACTCTCTCTCTCTTCTGAACTATTGAATAATAATAAGAAGATTTGATCAAAGGGTTTTCCCCACATTGGGATTTTTCCTTTGCATCCGCCAAATCTTGTGTCCTTTTGTCTTGGCTCGTCTTCTGCACATGTTTTTATGTTCTATTTGCATAGAACATACCATTGTTATCTAAAATTAATAGGTATTCATCAGTGCAAGTACAAGGAAGATCTAAGAATACATGAACCATGAAGAATTTTAGTCACTGTAATGCCATGGACTAGATTCCTGACTAGGGCAATCTATCCAAGGCCCTTCAACAGTTTAGGCATTGCAGTGCCATGGACTAGATTCTTGACCAAGACAATCTATCCAAGTGGAACTAACATGGAATAAAGCTTTCAATCTCTCTAGGTACCATCAAGCTTACTTACTAACCATCAACCCAGGGATCTAGGTGCGTATCTGAGGTCAAAGCTCCATGATGAACAACACCCTTCCTACTTCGGGAACCGGACATGAACACATATTGCCGGTCAAATGTCCTCCCAAGCAATGTTTCACACATAAAGCCTCAACTTCTCGATTATTCCAATCGGTAACAAATCCTCCCCAATTAAACAGATGAACAACAAATCTCTCCAATCAAACTGATCGACAACCCTAAGCATGTAAAACATGTTATCCAACCTTCGAGAGATTTACCTGTTCAAACACAACCCCAATTAGTAACAAACTTTCAAATGTACATAAATATATACAAACCTCCAGGGTTTTCCAGACAACTTGATGTTGCTTCTCAACTTTTGATAGTAGGACTTAGAGCATTCCCAATGAATCTTGACAGAAGATTCCTCAACCATAGAGCTTCCTTTCCTACTTCTCATGCAATAACATATTCCACAAATCGATTTGGCTTTTCTTATCTCAGCAACCCTTCAAAATACATTCTCCAATTTCTTTTATCAAGGTGTCCATCATGACTATGCTATGACCTCCCTCTCAACTTAGGGAGATTTCTTTCATTCAGGGTCCCTCTTAACCTAGGGAGATTTCATCCAGGCTTCCACTTCACTTAAGGAGTTCTGCTTCTTTTCTACGACATCAGAGAATATTTAATGGCTTCCTTCCTCATGACCATCATCATTCACATTATGCTTATCATTGAACATCTTCACCCTCTTGAAGATTATGTACCTGCACAACTTAGATAGCAAGTACAACCAAATCTATAGAAGCATGAAGTTAACCATATCAAATTCATGGAAGCATTCAATTTTACACATCAAAATACTCAAACTTAATTACATAGAAGAGACACATACACTCCAACTTGTTACTAGGGTTTGTGTCATAAACCCTAGACTACTTCATCAAGACTTTGAGCATTTCATAACAACTTTCATTACATATAGGGTTTTAATGTTTCTTTCAAAGGTAAGACATACCCTACTACATCATATTGCAAACCCTAGAAACAATTCAGACAAATATAGATCTACAATGTATCTAACTTTAGAATTCATATGTTAGACTTCTCACTAGGATTTAGTGAGAGATCCTAGATTTCATACATGAGCTTTTAACAACCAAAACCTATCACAACTCAATTCAAAGTAACAACATGATCAAATTCCACTAGGGTTTGTTGCAAACCCTAGATTTTCTCAAACAATCAAACATCAATCATAACGAAAACTTATATTTCAACAATCTTACACAAATCTCAAATTATCACATAGTCATCATATATCAGAGATTTGGACTTCTACTAAGGCTTGTTTACAAAACCATAGAATTCACAAATACTATCATCCTAGAGCATCAAACTTCGGCTAGGGCTTAGTTCCAAACCCTAGGACTCATGACCATCAACAATTAGGTCAACTCATATATCTAGGATCCCATCATCATGCACAAGCATATCATAACATGTGTTAGTCAAACCCAACTACACAAATATCAATTGGAGTTAGACATATAACAAACTTGATTAGACTAAGGTTTGATCAGGCAAACACATACATGCCAAGGATTTCATTTCTATGATATTATAAGTGTCTTTCTTATACACCCTACCAAAACCTAATGATCTAGGATTTGAATACAAAACATAGCAAACCCTAAATTATCAATACTTCAAAGGTTCGAGATTTTAGACATCACCATTCAACACTAACAAGCTAGGGTTTCCATAACCATACTAAAACCCCAAACATGACTTCATCAAAACATCATACATTTTCTTTCAACAATAACCCTAAGTAGGTTAGGGTTTCACACATAATCATCAACATACCCTTAAGTTAGGGTCTTCACAATGAACCTTTCTAGGGTTCCACAAGAGTAATCAAAGATATGAGGAGGGTAGATTTATCTAATGATGAATCGCCCAATCAAGAATCTTTAAGATTCAAGAAAGCTAGACAAAAAGATGTCAGTAATAGTTTATCAAGAATGAATATGGAGAGAGCAAAACATGTAATTCAAAACATACAAGGAAAATAAGAGTAGAGATGTGATAGTATTTAATGCATACGAAACTAGATAAGTAAGGAAAACTAAAAATAAAAATGGTAATAGGATACTTATCTTTGGAGGTTGATGGGGGCTCCCTCCAAGCTTGAGGGATACCTATAACCTTAAGAACAAATAAAAATGTTTTTCCAAAATATGTTAAACCTACAAATACTAAAAATAAAAAATAAAATAACTAGAGCTTAGATCAAAGGACTTAGTAGTGTAAGTCCCTTATATCTAGTTCTTCAGGCTTAGTCTTCTTTGGAGATCCTTCTTCAACAACATTGGCTTGTTCTCTGCTTCTTTTCTTGTTCATCGGATTTTAAGACAGTCACTTCTATAGTGACCCATCTTGTGGCATTGGTAGCATTCTATCTCAGACCTATTAACCTTCTTTCTTGGCCCTCTTGACTTCTTGGAGTGTCCTTTCTTGTGCGAAGCAGAGTATGCATTTGAAATCTTTTCTTCTTTGTTGTTGGATACTAATGAAATTCTCTTCTCTTCTAGGGTGCAAGCATTCCACAACTATTCAAAGATAGGAGCTTCTCTCCAACTATTGAGACCTGAAGCAAAAGAACTCCAAGTAGGTGGTAATCCCAATAGTGCAGTGATTACTAGTTCTTTCTCCAGTACAATTTCATCTATGGCTTGAAATTCATCTCTAATTCTAGATATCCTCATGAAGAAGGAAGCCACAATATCATCCTTTGTCATCTTTGTAGTCCTTAACTCATTCTTCAAGCTTGCTACTTGACCATGTTGAATTTTCTAAGTCTATCCGTTAGAAAATTACTCTGTATTATGCTGGTTTATTTCTTCTACTTGTTTAAATTCAAACAAGTTATTTAATACATTTAAATACCGAAATAAACACAATACAGTCACAACATCTACATATTATCAAATGAAAGAAAACAAGCACACAATTGACACCATTATTTTTGGACAAAAAACCCAATGCGGGAATACCGGTGCAACTATTCAAAGGGTTATATTATTATGCAGTCTATTTGAGTACAATTGGGTACCTAACCTGCTCACCCAACAGAGAAAAATACACGACAACAATACCTCTATACTCGGAAACAGGTATTCAGAAAACCTGTTCCACGAAATTCTCTTCGGCACAACTAAAGCTCAGCACTCGCCCTTATGGCCTCTGTGTTAGCCTCCTGCTGACCTGCGTCAACCCTAGGACCCTCTGCGTCAGCCCTTTGAGGCACTGTGCAGCCTCTGGGATCCTCTGCGTCACTCCAACAGCCTCTGCATGGATGATGCAGTCCCTCTGGCCTCTGCGTTGTCTCTACTGTGCTCTACGTAACCTGGACTGGCTGCTGCTCTCGCTCTCTCAGTATTGTCTCTGTCTCTTTGCTTCGTACTCACTGCCTCTCGCTGCTGATCACTGATTCAACTCTGCTTAGAACCCCGCTCTAGCAAAATGAATGAATGATCACTCTGGTGTGTTCTCCAACTGACCCTCAAGCCTCCTCTTATACTTTTCTCGTTGGTCCTTCAACGACCGGGATTAAATCTCTAATCAACAACTAAGATTAAATTTGGCTTGATCCATGACTTTTGGAACCTTCTAACCCAGTTTTATATTAATACCCATTAATATTTTATTTTTCTTAAGTTTAGAGTTGGGAACTCCATTAAAAATATTAATTATTTTAATATCTCCCAAACCGGTTAGAATTTGCCCAAACCATTTCTAGGTCTTCGAGATCTCATGTGCTTTAGCCTCTCCACCAATTTTCATGGCTAGATCACATCCGATGCTTCCCCAAATCAGCACTCCCTCTTAGCGAAGACTGTGCTGTAGTAATATTCCTCACTAAGCGTTACTCTGATTATCCAGCACTCGTCCCTGTGCTGATGCTAGGCCTCCCCGTCCAACATCCTCTGCACTGTTGCATCCTGTACTGCTGCCCATGGCCCTGCCACTACCGTTGTTGCATCCGTATGACAGCTCCCTCTGCATCCGTGTTGCTGCTTGTCCATCCTCCCAACACTGCATCTGCACTGCATCCCCTCTCATCATGTTGCATCGTGCTACTGCACTGCAACTCAGTTACTGAGAAGTAAGTAATTGATCCACCAAACATCTGGCATCCCTTTTAGGCTAGAAACACTCCCGATGCTGAAGCTCCCTCTGCCGCTAACAAGTGCTCCCTCTACTGGCCTCTGCATTGTTGCAACAATTGCCTGCATCTCGCACCGTTGCACACCTCTCTGTGCCATCTTGCACCGTTGCAACACTCCCGTGCCTCTCGCATTGTTGCAGCCTGCTAGCCTCGCGCTGCTCGGGGACTCCTGCACTATAGCACTCTCTGTCGCTTCATCTGCATCCGTCTCTACCCACATCTGCTAGTCCTGCTACTCCTCTTCGGGGCTTCCGTAGCAAGGTATAATCCAAGAGCTTGGGTACGTCAAGGATCCCGCCCCTCATCGCCTGTAGATCTCCTGACTATAGCTGGATGTCTCCCCACTTCTTCTCAATTGGCACATGAGCACTCATGGCACAATTGTCATCCTCCTCGACTTCTTTCTTCGCCCTTACTGGCGTTGCTCTGGACTCAGAAGCTTCTCCTTTGTTCTTCTTCCTCGGACACTGGTTCGCATAGTGACCCAGTTCCCCATAGTGGAAGCACTTGACCTTGGAGAGGTCCTTCTTCTTCCTCTTCTCCTAACTTCCAATAGATGCCAGAGCCGCATCCACTTCCTCCTCCTTCTTTATCCTGATTCCTTTGCTGCTACTCCCCGCCTTGGTCAATCGTCTGATCTCTTCTCGACGAGCCCACAGTTCTTCCCAATCTGGAAGACTCGTTCTGCCTGCTCTGGACAAATATCTCCCAATCCTCGGAGATTGCGTTAAGTGCGGTCCTCACCATTAATTCCTCATCCGGCGTGGCCCCTATGGAAGTTAGCTTGTCACGGATCTCCTTCAATCTATTGAGGAAGACATCTATCTGCTTTCTCTTCTGCATCTAATATAACCTTAGCTGATTCTCTAAGAGCATCTTCCTTTGCATGGAAGTATGCTGGTACAATGTCTTAAAAGCGTCCCACATCTCCTTTTCCATTTCCTTCTCGACAATATGTGGTACCACATGATCCTTGACCCCATCAAGGATGATGCACTTTGCCTTAGCCATTGCCTCCTCGTACCTATCATTTGCTACCGGGTCAACTAGGATAGCCATAGTTCTCAAGGCGAAGCCTTTGATGTGATGTTTGTCTAGAATGGACAAGATCCTAGCCTTCAAGACCACAAAGTTGGATGCTTCGTGTAGCCTATCCTGATCTCTCAGCCCATTCACGACCATCTCGTTACTCTTCTGTTGACTCCTCCGAGTCTCTCTACTTTCTGCTTGGAAGTTCTTGGTTCGACTCCTGCTGAGTCTCTCTACTTCCCCCCTGTAAGTTCTTGGTTCGACTCCTGCTAAGTCTCTCTACTTCTCGTTTGGAAGTTCTCTTCTGGACTCCTTCTGAGTCCCGATTTCCTCCTGGAAATCCTTCTGCCAACTATCAAGTTGCTCCTCTTCGATCGTCTGTGTAACTGCAACACTAATCCAGATTCCTTGGCAAGAAATCCGCCTCGGTAGCGACTCCCTCCATCTTGGTCTTGCCCTGTTAGGTATTGTTTTGACCACAGTACCCCACCAGCTTTGCTCCGCAAACTCCCCGCAGCCTCCTATGCCCCAGCAACTAAAGGATTGAGCCACTTGGCTCTGCGCAATTCCGACACTAGCAAATCAACTCCCTCAGCCAACTAGGTCAGCCCTCTTGGCCTCTGCATGAGCTTGATTCTGCCTCCCTCAGCCTCTGCGCTGGCCTCTCTCTGGCCTAGACTGATGATGTAGTCCCTCTGCGTCACTCCTTCCCCTGTCGCCTTCTACAAGGATCAACTCTGTCACTCAGGACAACTGAATCTGCTACAAATGCTCTGCGCGGCTGATGCCTTCAGTTTTCCTATGATCCGCAACCACGCTCTGATACCATGTTGAATTTTCTAAGCCTATTCGTTAGAAAATTAATCTGTATTTTGCTAGTTTATTTCTTCTACTTGTTTAAATTCGAACAAGTTATTTAATACATTTCAATACCAAAATAAACACAATACAATCACAACATCTACAGATCATCAACTGAAAGAAAACAAGTACACACGTGACACCGTTATTTTTGGACAAATGTCCTTGGAAAAACCTAATGCGAGAAAATCGGTGCAACTATTCAGAGGGTTATATTATTATGTAGTCTATCTGAGTACAATTGGGTGCCTAACCGACTTACCCAACAGAGAAAAATACATGGCAACAATACCTCTATATTCGGAAACAGGTATTTAGAAAACCTATCCCATGAAACCATCTCCGGCACAACTGAAGCTCAGCGTTGGCCCTTTTGGCCTCTTCGTTAGCCTCTTGCTGACCTGCGTCAACCCCTGGGTGCCTAACCGGCTTACCCAACAGAGAAAAATACATGGCAATAATACCTCTATATTTGGAAACAGGTATTTAGAAAACCTATCCCATGAAACCCTCTCCGGCACAACTGAAGTTCAGTGCTGGCCCTTTTGGCCTCTGCGTAAGTCTCTTGCTGACCTGCGTGAACCCCTGGACCCTCAGCGTCAGCCCTCTGAGGCATTGTGCAACCTCTGGGACCCTCTGCGTCACTCCAACAGCTTCTGTGTGGATGACGTAGTCCCTCTGGTCTCTGCGCTGTCTCTGCTGGGCTCTGCGTAGCATGGATTGGCTGTTGCTCTCGCTCTCTCTGCTTCTGTGCTGGTCTCTTAGTATTGTCTCTGCCTCTCTACCTCGTACTCACTGCCCCTTGCTGCTGATCACTGATTCAACTTTGCTTAGCAACCCCGCTCTAGTAAAATGAATGACTGATCACTCTAGTGTGTTCTCCAACTGACCCTCAAGCCTCCTCTTATAGTTTTCTTGTTGGTCCTTCAAAGGCCAAAATTAAATCTCTAATCAACAGCTAAGATTAGATTTGGCTTGATCCATGACTTTTGGAACCTTCTAATCCAGTTTTATATTAATACACATTAATATTTTATTTTTCCTAAGTTTAGACTTAGGAATTCCATTAAAAATATTAGTTATTTAAATATCTCCCAAACCAGTTAGAATCTGCCCAAACCATTTTTGGGTCTTGGAGATCTCATGTGCTTTAGCCTCTCCACCAATTTTCATGGCTAGAGCACATTCGATGCTACCTGAAATCAACAGACCAATATTTTTGATAGTGAATAGTTTTGACAAAGCTTCATACATTTCTTGAGCATGGTCTATATTGGAAATGTATGGAACAAGATTGTCCTTTTACTTTATGCTTTCTACCATTAGAGTCATAGCCAATATGTCCAATTCTCTATACTTCACCTTGTTTGCATCACTGGATTCTTCGGTAGGTTTCTTTACCTTTCTTTTGACCACATCCAAGACCTTGTTCTTTTCAAGAATGAGGTCAATCCTCTTCTTCCAAGACCTATAGTTTGATGCTCCTTCCAATTTGTTTTCACTATTTATTGTGTTAGACATTGTCCTTGAAGATAGTGAGCTTCTTTTCTTATAAGAGCTCCTTATATGATCCCTTGATTAGTCCTTTAGATTCCTTCTAGTGGATCCTCAAAACTTCCTTTTTCCTCCTTCACCTTAGCTTCGATACCATGTTAGAAAATCAGAAAGGTAGAAAGATTTTCTTATATAGATAATTACTTTTGATTGTTTTATCTTTATGTTCTTCTTTTATCTTTTAGTTCATGAAGCAATTGCCAAAACAGTAACACAAGGACAACAAATGTAGGCGGACAACCAGGGCAAAACCCCTATCTAGGGAAAACACAATCAACAATTCTTCCTTCAATAGTTTTTCGAGATAATCCAAGACTCTAGCCCTAGACAAAGACTTCCTCCACACCAATCCAACCCTCAATCCTTCTTGCAAATGATAGTCCTTCCAAAGCAACTTCGACCTAGCAACATCAACAACTTCGACCTAGTAGCAGCTTTGACCCAACAACAATAGCAACAACAACTTTGATTCTTCTTTTATCTTTTAGTTCATCAAGCAATTGCCAAAACAAGGACAACAAATGTAGGCAGACAACCAAGGCAAAACCCCTATCTAGGGGAAAACACAATCAACAATTCTTCCATCAATAGTTTCACGACATAATCCAAGACTCTAGACCTAGATAGAGACTTCTTCCACACCAATTTAACCCTCAATCCTTCTTGCAAATGATAGTCCTTCCAAAGCAACTTCAACCTAGAAGCATCAATAACAACTTTGACCTAGTAGCAACTTTGACCCAACAACAGTAGAAGCAACAACTTTGATTCTTCTTTTATCTTTTAGTTCATCAAGCAATTGCCAAAACAATAACATAAGGACAACAAATGTAGGTGGACAACCAGGGCAAAACCCCTATATAGGGGAAAACACAGTCAACAATTCTTCCTTCAATAGTTTCTCGAGATAATCCAAGACTGTAGACCTAGACAAAGACTTCCTTCACACCAATTCAACCCTCAATCCTTCTTGCAAATGATAGTCCTTCCAAAGCAACTTCGACCTAGCAGCATCAACAACAACTTCGAGCCAGTAGCAACTTTGACCCAACAACAGTAGCAGCGACAACTTTGACCAAACTAGAAAAAATTCGATCTCCCTTGATACACCTCAGAACTGAGTGAGAGTTGTCCCAAAATTTCAATCTTAAGCTCTTCTATCTCCTTCCGGAAACTCGCACTTCTTTCCAGCTCCTTTTCTAGCCCTTTGCCAACTTCACACTTTTGCAACTTCCAGCTTCAGAAATTGAACTATGTGTGATAGAGTGAGATGCTCCAAATGAGTTCAAACTGACTTGTATTTATAACTTTCCAGGGTGGTCGAATTACTTGCCTTGAGGCCGACTTGATCTTCTTGAGGCTGAGTTGGTGTGGAGAAGACTAGATTCATTTTTGACTAAAAAAATAATCCTTTTTACATTATTTGAAAGCCCAAGAAGGGTCTCTTCTAATCTACAGTGACTCTAGTGACTCAGAATAAATCCTAGAAGTCCTCAACGGGGACTTTGACCTAAAATATGATGACCCAAGCATGAAACCTATGCTTTAATAAGTCATAATAATAATAATAATAAAAAAAATATTTTTTTTCATTCTTTTGATAAGTACATCTCAAATACATTTATGAAGACCGAACCTAGTTACATATTTCAACACAACAGAGAGAGCAAAGAGTACAATAATTCAAAGTCAAAATTGACTTGCGAATTTGAAGATCTAATATCACTACCCTTAGACAAATAGATGGCCCACTCAAAACTGCGTTTCTGGCATTCTATCAACGATAGTCAAATCGAGCCCTCTTGAGTTGGAGACACACTACTTTAGAAGATTGTTCTGCTTAGGGCTACTTACAGATCACTACTGTCCCTTCTAATTGCTTCAGAACTCCTCCTCTCAACTGCAACTTTGATTGATATACAAGATGCTGCCCTTTGTTGGCCCTTAGGGCTGGTCTATACATAGATTAGGCCTATCGACCCTCCCATCTAGGCTAGTACAGACCTGCGGCTCAACAATTCAGAATTGTGGTCTCACAAGGAGAGAATTTCTTCCTTAAGTTGACCACAAACTAACCCAAAAACAATACACTAACTCGGCCTGCCTTTCTGCTCCTATTTTTGGACCGGCAAGGAGAAATTTATCCATACAAAACTTCCTAGAATTTTCTTCAAGGCTTGTGGCTGTCCTTCTGAAGAAGCTCGGCCCTATTGTAGAAGTAAAACCCAAAACAAACAACCTTTCGTTCTCCTCCAAGGGCTCGGTTACCTCAGACATAAATTTGCAATATAATGAGGCACTTGAATGTCTAATGAGGTTGGAGGACACTTCTATTTATATAAGATGGAGAGGGGTGTCACATGACTAAATAACCCAAGCTGACCTTGATAATTTGCACGTGTGGGCTTCACTTCAAAAACATATTTCTCCTTGTCCAAAATTTAGTGGTTTTTAGGTCGATTTTGGTCCTCTCGAAAAGAGGAATTTAATGCAATAATTATCTCCACCAAATGAGCTGTACAAAGTGGAATTTGGCCCTAGCTGCCAATTTTAACACGAGGATCTGTGTTGAGATATATTGTCGTAGTTGGGCTCTGAACTCAAAGGGAAGAGATAGATCAACAAAATTATCTTGATATATGCCTAAATGAAGTTAGTGGTAACTTGTAAGATGAAGTAATGTAATAGATGGAAAGAACTATAAAGCGAATGATTAGCTTAGTAAGAGGGAGAAGACTATGAAGGGGCATCTTGTCAAGTACAATTTTGTTAAAAGTTACTATCTTTTTTGTTGAAAATTAGATTAGATGGGTGCAGAGATTGTCTTGCTTGATGAAAGTAGTGTGTTGACCACTACATGTCAACGACCATAGTAGTACACCCCCTTTTTTCACAAAAGGGATAACGTCCGATCGATGTGTTCGTGCCAGCCAGCTATCATCATTAGACTGACTTTTAAGATGTTATGTAAACCCATTCTGTATTTGTATAATGTAAATAATCTCAGTAGGTCTGTGCCATGTATGTAAAGACCTGGGTAAATCTACCTTTCTAGTGACGATCTCCATTCTAGGAGGTTTTTCGTCTCACCAACAAATTTTCGAATAATTGGCAGAGTTGTTCTCTCCAATCTTACCTGAAAGTTGGAATGGATTTTGTCGCTAGGATCTTAGGGGAGTTCGAGTGTTTTAGATTGAGTCTATGTAAAAGTAATTTGGGAATAATCCTAACTATTAGATTATTTTATTACAAATTACTTGGTCTGTTGAATTATACTTGTGTCGCAGAAATGCGTAATCTGTGAGGGTCTATTACAAATGGGTTTTTCTCCTTATGATGTAAAAAATATGAAAATCATGATGTAAATTGTCTTGAGGGTTGGAAAAATAATTCATCCCCTCATAGGTTAATTAATTAAATTTTCTGACCCAAAATTAATTAAAATCCTAAGCCATAAATTTAATTAATTTTAGGTCTTAGGTAAATTTAAATTCTCCAAGGGAAAAATTTGTCGGTCCTAAAAAATTAAATTTTAAGAGGTCTAGGGACTAAGGTAAATGAACTATTTTGATAAATTTTAAACCTTTGATCCTCGGGGTTAAGTCAAAGTCAATTTTTTGGGGAAATTAATTTTTGAGTTAATTAAAATCCATTTAAATGAAAATTTCGAATTTCCTAAAAAATTAAATATTTCGACGCATGAGATTAAAATAAATTTTGATCTTCATCAATAGTCGAGATTACTTTGACAAGGATCACTTGAACTAGCCGTTGGAGGATTTATCTTTAAATAGAAGGTCATTTGTCAGTTGATCCATCTGATCTTTGAGTCGTGTGCTTAGCAATACGCTCTTGTGTAATCTTTTTCTGGACAATAAAGAAAGACTTTGGGGTTAAATTCCGCTGGTGTTACTCTTCATGGGAATATTGTAAGATGTTTTATTTCATGCATAATTTTTTCTAAAGCCATTGATGATAGCTTCTGAAGAGTGATTTGAGTACAGGTATCTTGCTCAGTCGCTGGAGTTTGAATAATAATTTAAATTTTGAACGGAATAGCAAGTATCTCTATTTGTATATGTTTTATTATTATTTTCTCGCTCTATTTTTAATGGCTGGATTGAGTTTTGTGGGTAAATCTTGATTTAGATCATCGGGCGTTAGGGGAAGTTTTCAGTTGGACCAACCAATTACCGATCTGTGTTTCGTGAAGAGCCCAACTAAAATAGCTTTGGGCTTATCATAAGATTTTTGTTCTGTGATGCATGAGGGTTTCGAGTTAGCACCTCCCTTTAAAATCTATTTTTTTAAAAATTTTTGTGCGGCATAATGATAGATCTGGCTATTTAGAGCCTTCAGGTTGTAATTATTTTACTGGGTTTTTGGCGTTTTTAATTTCATCATTGTATATATCGTTTCTGGGTGTTTTTTTTTTGTCATTGCAGGTTCAGATTTGAAGGAGAAATTTTGTTTGAAGTCAGATCTAGGTCCTGGAGGGTAAGATCTGGCCTCAATATCTTTTTGCAGTGACATTTTTTTTAGAAAATTTTATAGTCCAAGGGTTTTAAAATTTAAG
The DNA here is from genome assembly GCA_000404065.3 of Pinus taeda. Classification (NCBI taxonomy): domain Eukaryota; kingdom Viridiplantae; phylum Streptophyta; class Pinopsida; order Pinales; family Pinaceae; genus Pinus; species Pinus taeda. The sequence continues at coordinate 62,031 of APFE030325127.1, forward strand.
TTTGGATATTTTATAAGGGTTTCAAGGATTCAACTGAAGCAGAAGAATATCATTTTAATCACAAATTTCTAAGATTTTTTTTTAAGGGTTTGAGCTACTAGCGTTTGGTTGCGTTTTTCCTTTTCTGGAAATTTTCGAAAATTTTTGTTTATTGCCTGAGTTTTTCCATCTACTGCAAATTTCTATTTTTTTTGCCAAAAACCCCACTGCTCCCTCATCCTTCTCCTCCATTGAATCTACAGCCTCTTCTCCCTCTGCGTTTTTCTCCATAATCCCCTTATTCCTCCATGCGCCTCTGCTTGCAAAATGCTATCTGCAAAACCCTCTCTGCTCTTCATCGATCAACCTGCATACAAGGAACCTGCAAGAATGAGTCAGATCCCATCTCCTAATCCCTCCCGCTCGCTGCTCCCTAACCCGTGTCCTCTACCTACGTCTAGTCCTCAACCCGTGGCTCCATTGCTGCAAACCCTGACCCCCATCCATTCCACCTTCTCGAGCTCAAGCTCTCCCTTCCGTTGTTGAGTAGACCTGCCTCTCCTTGCTAGTAGCTCGTCGCTCCTCCTTCACCTCCCTCGAGCCTTTCCTTCCCTTCCTCGCTGCGTTTTGTGGCTCCCTTCTCCTCTCGCCATTGAGCCCCTCCACACTTGCATACACACTCAACATAAATTCAACCCTTTTTATTTGTGTTTTATTTGTTTTTGGTATGTATTAGGTTTAGGTTCTAATAAAATTTGATTTTATTTTTTCATATATATATATATATATTTTTTTTTTACTTAGATATTTTGGTTTCAATTTTATTATGTTTTGGTTGTTCCATTTTCTTTTATTTTATTTTTCGTTTTGATTTTCTTTCATTGACTTTGTATGTTTTGATTCTTTTCATTTCATTTTGATTTCATTTAAAAAATATTTAAAAAACCAAAAAAAGAAACTAAAAAATTTGATTTTTTTTCATTTTTTGTGACTCTGAGATTACTAAGGAATTAAATCGAAAGGAAAATTTACGCTTTCACATTTGAAAAATTTAATTTTTATGTGGCCTACAACCCATTAAAAATTTAAATTTAATTATGGTTTTTTGTTTTGTTTTGTTTATCTTTGGTCACGTTAAAAAATTTAATTAAACATTTGCCACATCAAATTTGCTTCATAAGCTTAGCACATTAAAAATATACCCAAGGGATAATTAATTTCTAATCTAAAGTTCTTTGGTGTCTTTTTGTGTCAAGTGTAAAATTCTAAAGGAAGAATTTTGTGGTATTGATTTCTCTATTGTCAAGTGCAATTATTGTTTAGAATCATATCTAAAAATTGACTATAGGAAAAAGATAATTTCTAGATTTGGGTTATTGAAGAAAATCATTTTAGTTCTAGAATCATATATTGCTTAGCAATTAAATTTCATAGCTCTTCATGGTATTTAATTTCTAGAATATCTTGCATGATAAAGTTTTGAGCATTTACATTTAATCGTTCATGATCGTCACTTTCGTCACATTTATAAATTTGCTCTGGATAACTTGTTTTCATTTAGTTTATGGTTAATTGAATATTAATGCACTGGTCTGAAATCATTTCTATCTTCAGATTGTATTTGTCTTAATTGTTTGATCTATCCATCTCAGTTAATCAAGACTTGTTTTACATTCATCAAGTTGTTTATCCTTAAGTTTCTTAGAGCCTGTGTTCCATAGGCTATACTCATTCATTCACCCTAGGGACTACCTTGGCTTCTTTAGGTGAAAGTCTAAATGGAGTGAGTAAGGATTAGAGTGACAACCCTTACTCTGAGCGTTGTTGCGGTGCTTGGACACTTTGTGCAACAACATTTTTTGGCACTGTTGCCGGGGACTGAGTTTTTTTGTCCTTAGTCCTCTCAATCTCTTCTCATCATTTGATTCTTTCATCTTCACCCATTCATCTTCATCTAATTTTCATCATATCATCTTCTGTGTCTAAGTTAGATTTCTGTCCGGGTGGCGACTCCACTTCCTTCATCTTCTATAGGGGCATGTACTAGGAGGAACCCAAGCAACTTGGCTAATCTTGCTCTCAATCCTAAAGGGGCTCTTAGAGCTAGATTACACAAGCTCTCTTCTCGTACACTCCTTGACAATATCGGGCAGGAGGCTCTCTATGACATCCATTCACTCTTCTTGAATCCTCCTGTTCCAGTCATCATGGATATCTATGAGCCGCTTAACTTTGCTAACATCGAAGGTTATGGGTTATCCCCATAACCTTTTTAATATTGGTATAGACAAGTTGTTCCAAGGAAAAAATGCAATCACTGTTAAAAATCATTTATGTGCTTTTCAGACTTGGTGGGCTAAATTCACTAATGCTCATAATTATGAGGATGTGCAAATGAAATGCTTCATCTTGACCCTTGAGCAGGATGCTATGAATTGGTTTAGGGTTAGGCCTGATCATAGCATTGGTTCCCTCCTTGATGCTTTTAGAGAGAAATTTGGTGATAAGAAAGAAGATTGATTTTTAGCAACAACCATTAGCATCATTAAAAAGAAAAAAAATGAGATGTGTGAAGAATTTAATAAAAGGTTTAATGGTGTTAGTGTCAGTGTTTTCACTCTGCCATCATTGATCAAAACTCCTCTTTTCATATTTATATTAGGGTCTCGCTCATAAATTTTTGTCATTCCACCTAGGTCCTCATTCAAAAATTTACTCACTGATGGTAGCCCTAGTAAAAAAAACCTCACTTACCTACACTCCATCTACCTCCCTTGACCTTTTCCCATGCACTCCTGGTTATGTTACCCTCCATTCCCCAATTGCAGTGTCACCTCCCGCATCCACGTTATTCATCTGTCTCATGATCAGTTGAAACTATGCTTTTTCCTATATGCCATAGTGATTTCAAACATTTCATTTCTATTTGTGCAAAATAGTTTAGGATATTTGTAAAAAGATCTTGAGATTTTTATCAAGATATTTTAGTTTAGAATTTGTATAAATACTTCATCATTTGAAGTAAGAAAGGGTTGGACTCTCTTGGATGTTGTAATAGCTTTCAGACTTTGGCATGGAATATATTGGATGAAGTTGCAACTATTTTGGTGGGATTCCTGTGGCATGGTATTTTGATCTTGTTTCTTATTTTGTTTCATATGTATGAATGTTTTGTACCTCTCATGACCCATTTCACTCTATGATATGTTGATTTTCAAGGTGTGATAAGTAGAATTCATCTTTGTATGCTTTGTTTTGGGAAAATCATCATACATTGTGTTATTTCTTCAGTTTAAAAAGAATTCATGACCCTCATGCTCTTTTTAGCATCTCACTAGTCTAAACCATCTCATCACTATACTACTGAGTTTAAAGTACCTTGCCTACCTTGCCCCATCAGATGTTTGCGATTCTGATTCACTTTGCCCTGACCTAGTTCCTTCTCTGACCTAATTCACTCATCCTTGTGACTACCCAACCGAATCAAATCAAACAACCGTCTGCACTTTATATCTAGCCTAAAACCCTAATCTCCAGCCCTCTTGGTTGTGATCCTTTGGAGAGAGTCCTCTCCTGCTTGGTAGGGCTAGCTACCAAGTCAAAATATTGGTCTGTGGTTACCTCAGTTGGAGTCTTCCTTAGCCTTGGAGATTCGGAGGAGTGATAACATACTGGTGTCGTTGTCGGGGAATGAAAGATTCATTTTCCCTAGGTGTACGACAAAGTTTAGATCTAATTGTTGATGGTAAACATCAGTTGGACACATAGTAAGGTTGTACCATTCATCTGGCGACTCCATTGTTTAAGATCCCGAGCTTCAAGGTTCAAAACAACTTCACTGCTAAAGAATTCAGATTTTAGAGCATTGATGGTAATCACCAATGATAGTGTATGTGGAAAATCCTTTATCTGGTAAAATATTACTAACTTTAAGGAATGAGTTAGCAGAATTTCAGATTGATCAGAATTTCTCAACATCAGTTTTTCGTTGTTTGAAATCCAGCCGACTCACACCTGAAGGTAAAAATTGTTTTATTGGTTTAGTTGCTGAAAGATTAGAAAATGAAATTGAACTATTGGATGTTCAAATTGAATCATATGATTTCCAATATTCTAAATAGTTCTTGGAAACTCTCCCTCCTCCCAAAGAAGAAAAGGTAAGGCTGCCCTTGGATGGTTGGATTGACGGATGTTTTGATTTACAGCAGGGATGTGGCAATCTCCAGCCGAGAGAATATGTTAATGAGTTGGGGCAGCAGATAGAATCTGGTTTTTATGATCCTATAGCAGCATATATGGAATATTTTCTTAAGTTGAATGACAAATCAAATTTCCTTTTACAGAGCCAGAGGTATTATGTGTATATATTACTGGTAGATTTCCAATTATGTTTTGGTTCAAGCACCGTCAAACAACTTCATCATTACAACAACTGCTTGATTGGTTGATTTAGCACTTCAGTATGACTTGATTAAGTGATTTTGCAGTAGATTAGTGTAGGATAAGTGTGCAATAATCTTGCTGGACAACCATCCTTCAACATCTAACTTACAGTTTGCAGTGTGTGTGTTTTCAGTGTTCAGTTTGGCTGTAAGTTTTTGACCGTATTGACCCACATGGTTAGGCACTTGGTCTACGACGTTCTTGACACCTCCAAGGAGCCTCCATTCCCAATAAGGCCGATGTTAGTGGTAGTATTTGTATACTGCCATCAATGATCAAAACTACTTTTTTCATATTTATATTAGGGTCTCGCTCAGAAATTTTTGTCATTCCACCTAGGTCCTCATTCAAAAATTTACTCACTGATGGTAGCCCTAGTCAGAAAACCTCACTTACCTACACTCCATCTACCTCCCTTGAACTTTTCCCATGCACTCCTGGTTATGTTACCTTCCATTCCTCAACTACCATGTCACCTCTCGCATCCACATCATTCATTTGTCTTATGATCAATTGAAACTATGCTTTTTCCTATACGCCATATTGATTTCAAACATGGTTTCCAAACCAATGAGGACGAATTTTCAGAAACTGAAAGAGGTTTTTTCTGCCAACATCCTCGTACAAAAACGTCTCTCAGTTTTCTAACAGCTATTATGGTTTGGGATATACAGATGAAGCTTTGCAGACATATTTTGAATTTTCCCAAATTTTCCTGTTTAGACATACTTTTGCAGAACATATTGTGTCCAATCAGAGATGAATCTTGAGAAACTGGAGGAGTTTTGTGTTCCTAAGATGCCAAAGTACAATAACCTACTTCAAATTTTACACAGATATTATAAAATGAGAGATACATGTACATCTTTATAGCCTATTTTTCGGACCGTGTAAAGTCCTGTTTCAGTCACCTTTTTGCAGAGACTATTGGGAACAACTGGGGCTGAATTTTGGGAAACTGAGAGAGGTTTATCTCAAGGACATATTTATCTACAATAACCTCTCTCACTTTTTACAGAGCTATCTCGAATTGAGATATACAAAGGGATGATTGGACCCTATTTTGCAGGATTTCAGGAGGAAAATGTTCAAAGACAGTTAGCCACCTCATCAACTAAGAGTTGCAATCAAATTCGAATTTCTCTTTCTTGTCAACAAAAATCCATAATGATAGTGCCAAGTAGATACATTAGTTTTCAATGTCCTACATTTCATTTCTATTTGTGCAAAACAATTTAGGATATTTGTAAATAGATCTTGAGATTTTTATCAAGATATTTTAGTTTAGAATTTGTATAAATACTTCATCATTTGAAGTAAGAAAGGGTTGGACTCTCTTGGATGTTGTAATATCTTTTAGACTTTGGCATGGAATATATTGGATGAAGTTGCAGCGATTTTGGTGGGATTTTTGTGGCATGGTATTTTGATCTTGTTTGTTCTTCAGTTTCATGTGTGAATGTTTTGTCCCTTTCATGATCCATTTCACTCTAATTATGTTTGATTTTCAAGAGCAGAATTCATCTTTGTATGCTCTGTTTTGGGAAAATCATCATTGGTTGTTTCATTTCTTCAGTTTAAAAAGAATTCATGACCCTCATGCTTTTTTTGGCATCTCACTAGTCTAAACCATCTCATCACTATACTACTGAGTTTAAAGTACCTTGCCTACCTTGCCCCATCAGATGTCTACAATTCAGATTCACTTTGCTCTGACCTAGTTCATTCTCTGACCTAATTCACTCATTATTTTGACTACCCAACCAAAATCAAATCAAACAACCCTTTGCACTTTACATCTAGCCTAAAACCCTAATCTATCCAGCCCACTTGGCTGTGATCCTTTGCAGAGAGCCCTCTCCGGCTTGGTAGGGTTAGCTACCGAGTCAAAAGACTGGTCTGTGATTACCTCAGCTGGACTCTTCCTTAGCCTTGGAGATCCAGAGGAGTGATAACAAATGGTATGCTTAAAGAGATATCTACTGATTACAAACCAACTGAGAAAATGCTTCTAGAATGTTATCTCGATGCTTTCAATCCTAACACTTCTTATGAGCTAAGAAGGTCCAAGCCTAGACTACAAGGCTTGTCAACTCACAACTTTAGAGCTGGAAAAAGATAAGAAGGCTTCTGGCAAATCTAAAATTCTTGGGTTTGATGGATCCGCTGTTAAATTAAAAGAACCTAAAGGAAAAGAAAAGGAATATGAAGAAGAACCTATGCAAAAACTGCTTAAGAAGTTGGAAAATATGGAGTTAAATCAAGCTAGGATGATTGCTGATCATGCTAAGGAAATAACTACATTACAGTCTAGGTTGATTCAAATGGAAAGAGCTCAATTGCAAAATCATCAACCTAGGGGTTAGAATAATAATAATAATAATCAAAATAATTGACAATCGAAAGGTCAGTCTAGTGAGCAGATGCCTCCTCACCCTCTTGAAACGAATAATCTTGTGGAGGAGACCCTGCCGTATTGTAGAGCATGTGATGAGCTTCATGAAGAAGCCACTTGTCCTGTTATCAAGAGAATCATGCATGATGAGATGCTTAAGACAAATAATCAGATAAATGTGGTTGGTAAAGAATATCATCTATCGCAAGAGAATTGGGAAGAGGTCAAGGGAAGTAGTCAATTTGTCAGAGCTTTCACATCTTCATATAGCTTTAATAATTTTGGTCAAGAAATTGATGTCTTGGTTAAACTTTTTAGTGAGGAGCCTCCTCCTAAGTGAGTTCTTAAAGTTGCTAAGGACAAGGGGCTAACCTATCAAAGAAGAAGTAAAAATGATAATCAAGTTAATTCTCAAAGTCTTAACCCCAGATCAACTTCTGGTATGAATATTGATTTAGGAGGTTGGTTTAATAACTCTAAAGTTTTGGTTCCTGTCGCCGAAATAGTGAAGATCCCCTCCCAAAGCCCAAGTTACTAAGTGCTATTGACAGTACGCAGGTGAATGCAACTTAAGAGGAAACTCATTAGGCTTTCTACCAGGATGTTCCTATGTATTTGCAAAGTATGGAATCCGATAACAAAGGGCATTCTCCTTTTTTCATTACTTTGCTTGTTAGTAATTGTTGGTTACTACATGCTTGACTCTGGTGCTTCTGCTTCTGTGATGACTAAGAGAGTCATGGAACAACTTAATTTAAGGATATCTATGCCTTACTACAACATATGTGCCATGGATTCGAAGAAAATTGAAGTTCATAGGTTAATTAAGGAATTACAAGTCCATCTGTCTGTGTACATTGATATCATGATTGTCATGGACATAGTTGTGGTTGATGTGCCTAATGCTTGGGGTATGCTGTTGTCTAGGAAATGAGCCTCTGATTTAGGAAGAAGCATACAAATGAACTGGTCATATGCTACGATTCCTTCCCCTAATGGTTAAGGATTTCTTGAATTAAACATAGAGCCCGAAAGGAGATTCCATGTCGAAGTTCCTAAAAGTCCCCATAATGAGATAATATGTGAACGACCAGACCCTGAGAATCATGCTATTTTATCTAATTCAATGATTCCTATAGAGGTCAAGGTTGATAGAAAAAAGGGTGACTTAAAAAATAAAGTTTGGCATTTGTACTTTGATGGTGCAACATCTAGGCATGGTAAAGGTGCGAGAATTGTCTTGAAATCTCCCCCTAGTCATATTTTCAAATTTTCCTATCGATTAGAATTTGAAGCAACCAACAATGTGGCTGAATATGAAGCCTTGTTGTTGGGTATTGAAATGGAAAAAACTTTGAAAGTCAAATTGCTGAGTATCAAGGGTGATTCAGATTTAGTTATAATGCAAATAAAAAATAAATTTACATGTAAAAATCAAAGATTAAGAAATTATAGAAATATCGTGTGGGATACCATGGAGTATTTTGATGCTATCAATCTTGAAGCTATTCCAAGAGAGAAAAATTGCTTCACTGTTGAGTTAGTTGTTGCTGCTTCTACCATGCAGTTGTCTGATAAGTTAATTGAAGATAAAACTAAGACGGATATCATTTTTAAATCTTCTATCTTAGATAAATATGAACATGGGCAGGGCTTTGATATTGAAACACATGTTATTCACTTTCTAAATAATTTGGATAAGTTTCACACTTTTCAGGTAAATTATGCGGAAGATAGATCCAAACAACTTAATTTTCAGAGAGGGAAGAGTCCTACCATATGCACAATTGAACATGACACATTTGAAAAGCAGCCTATAGATTTGCCTGAAAGCAGGCGAATGCTCAACATGCACTACATTGAATGCATCTGATGCCATGGGGAATCCTTTGCAGTGTATTCCTAACCCTACACCCTTTTATTTCAGTGTTTTATTTTGTAGGTAGATTTATGTTTTTCATGTTATTAGGATAGTTAATAAATGAAGAGCTTATATCTTTCTTGTGCTTAATATTATATGATGATTTTTGGATGGACACTACTTATGTTATCTTGTGTGTTGCGTGGATGTAGATTCTGGATTCTCACATTCATCTGGTGCAACAACGTGTCCCCAAGTAGAGCCAGATGTTGACCACTATGTGTCAACGACCCATAGCAGTACACTCCATTTTTTTGCAAAAGGGATAGCGCCTGATCGATGTGTCCGTGTTGTCCAACTATCATCATCACACTGACTTCTAAGATGTTATGTAAACCTATTCTGCATGTGTATAATGTGAATAATCTTAGCAGACCCGTGTCATGTATGGAACGACCTGGGTAAACCTACCTTTCTAGTGACAATCTCCATTCTAGGAGGTTTTTTGTCTCACCGATTCATTTTGAAATAATTGGCAGAGTTTTTCCCTCCAGTCTTACCTCAAAGCTGGAATGGATTTTGTCGCTAGGATCGTAGGTAAATTCTAGTGTTTTAGATCGAGTCTATGTAAAAGTAATTTGGGAATAATCCTAACTATTTGGTTAGATTATTTTATTACAAATTACTTGGTTCGCTGGATTGTACATGTGTCGCAAAAATGGGTAATCTGTGAGGGTCTATACAAATGAGTTTTTCCTTTTATGATGTAAAAAATATGAAAATCATGATGTAAAGTGTTTGGAGGGTTGGAAAAATAATTTATCCCCTCATAGGTTAATTAATTAAATTTTCTGACCCAAAATTAATTAAAATCCTAAACCAGAAATTTAATTAATTCTAGGTCCTAGGTACATTTAAATTCTCCAAAGGCAAAATTCGCTAGTCCTAAAAAATTAAATTTTAGGAGGTCTAGGGACCAAGGTAAATTATTTTTTGATAAATTTTAAATCTTTGATCTGTGGGGTTAAGTCAAAGTCAAATTTTTTGGGAAATTAACGCAAAAATTTAAATTTGGAGTTAATTAAAATGCATTTAAATGAAAATTTAGAATTTCTTAAAAATGAAATATTTCGACAGATGAGATTAAAAGAAATTTTGATCTTCATCTACGGTCAAGATTACTTTGACGATGATCACTCGAACTAGTCGTTGGTGGATTTATCTTTAAATAGGAGGTCATTTGTCAGTTGATTCATCTGATCTTTGAGTCGTGTGCTTAGCAAGAAGCTTTGGTGTAATATTTTTCTGGATAATAGAGAAAGACTTTAGGGTTAAATTCTGTTGGTGTTACTCTTCATGGAAATACTGTAAGATGTTTTATTTCATGCATAATTTTTTCTAAAGCCATTGATGATAGTTTCTGAATAGTGATTTGAGTACAGGTGTCTTGCTCAGTCGCTGGGGTTTGACTAATAATTTAAATTTTGAAAGTAATAGCAGGTATCTATATTTGTCCAAGTTTTATTATTATTTTCTTGCTCTATTTTTAATGGTTGGATCGAGTTTTGCAGGGAAATCTTGATTTAGATTATCGGGCGTTAGGGGAAGTTTTCAGTTGGACTAGCCAACTCCTGATCTATGTTTCTTGAAGAGCTTAGCTAAATTAGCTCGGGGATCATCATAAGATTTTTGTTTTGTGATGCGTGAGGGTTTCGAGTTAGCACCTCCTTTAATATTTTTTTTTTTTTTTTTGTTAAATTCTTGTGTGGCATAATGATAGATTTGGCTACTTAGAGCCTTCAACTTATAATTATTGTAATTATTTAACTGGGTTTTTTGGGGTTTTTAATTTCATCATTGTATATATCATTTTTGTATGTTTTGTTTTTTGTCATTGTAGGTACAGATTTGAAGGATAAATTTTGTTTGAAACCAGATCTAGGCCCTGGAGGGTAAGATATGACCTCAATATCATTTTGCAGGGACATTTTTTTAGAAAATTTTACAATCAGAGGGTTTTAAAATTTAAATCTGGAGATCTTATGAGGGTTTCAAGGATTAATCTGAAGTAGAAGAATATCACTTTAATCACAAATATTTGAGAATTTTTTTTAAGGGTTTGAGTTACTAGCTTTTGGCTGCGTTTTTCTTTCTTTGGAAAATTTCGAAAATTTTTGTTTACTGCTTGGGATTTTTTGATCTACTGCAAATTTTGATTTTTTTTTTTGCCAAAAACCCCACTGCTCCCTCATCCTTCTCCTCCATCGAATCTGTAGCCTCTTCTCCCTCTGCATTTTTCTCCATAAGCCCCTTATTCCTCCATTCGCCTCTGCCTGCAGAACCCTCTCTGCTATTCATCGATCGACCTACACACAAGGAACTTGCAAAAACGAGGCCAATCCCATCTCCCAATCCCTCCTGCTCACTACTCCCTAACCTGTGTTTTCTACTTGCGTTTAATCCTCAGCCTGTGGCTCCATTGCTGCAAACCCTCGTTGCCATCCATTTCACCTTCTCGAGCTCTCCCTTCTGTAGCCGAGTAGCCCCGCCTCTACTTGCTTGCAACTCGTCGCTCCTCCTTTACCTCCCTTGAGCCTTTCCTTCCCTTGTTGCGTTCTGCGGCTCCCTTCTCTCACCGTCGAGCCCCTCCACACCTACAAACACACTCAACATAAATTCAACCCTTTTTATGTTTGTGTTTTATTTGTTTTATGGTATGTATTAGGTTTAGGTTCTTACATAAATAAATTCGATTTTATTTTTTCATATCTATATATTTATTTACTTTGATATTTTGGTTTCGATTTTATTTAGTTTTGGTTGTTCTCATTTCCTTTTTATTTTTTATTTTTATTTTTTCGTTTTGATTTTGTTTCATGACTTTAGTTTGTATGTTTGATTTTTTTCATTTTATTTTGATTTCATTTAAAAAATATTTAAAAAACTAAAAAAATTTGAAAAATTTGCATTTTTTGTGACTGTGAGATTACTAAGGAATTAAATCGAACAGAGAATTTATGCTTTCACATTTGAGAAATTAAATTTAATGTGACCTACGACTCATTAAAATTTTAAATTTAATTAAAGTCTTTTGATTTTTTATCTTTGGTCACATTAAAAAATTTAATTAAACATCTGCCACATCAAATTTGCTTCATATGCTTAGCACATTAAAAATTTACCTAAGGGATAATTAAATTCTAATATGAAGTTCCTTGGTGTTTTTTTGTGTCAAGTGTAAAATTTTAAAGAGAGAATTTTGTGGTATTGATTTCTCTATTGTCAAGCGCGATTAATGTTTTAGAATTATATCTAAAGATTAACTATAGGAAAAAGATAATTTCTAGATTTGGGTTATTGAAGAAAATAATTTTAATTCTAGAATCATATATTGCTTAACAGTTAAATTTCATAGCTCTTCATGGTATTTAATTTCTAGAATATCTTGCATGATAAAGTTTTGAGCATTTACATTTAATCGTTCATGATTGTCACTTTCATGACATTTATAAATTTGCTCTGGATAACTTGTTTTCATTTAGTGTATGGTTAATTGAATATTAAGGTACTGGTCTAAAATCATTTCTATCTTGAGGTTGTATTTGTCTTAATTGTTTGATCTATCCATCTCAGTTAACCAGGACTTGTTTTACATTCATCAAATTGTTCATCCTTAAGTCTCCTAGAGCCTGTGTTCCACAGGCTATCCTCATTCATTCACCCTAGGGACTACCCCGCTTGGCTTGTCTAGGAGAAAGCCTAAACGGAGTGAGTAAGGATTAGAGTGACAACCCTTACTCTAAACATTGTCGCGGTGCTTAGACACGTTGTGCGACAACACAATGTATATAAAAGCTACCTCAAGTTTGTGAGGTACATGAAGAAGTCTTGTATGAAGGCTTTGTATAGGCTCCTCAGACTTTATGGATCAAGGTTGGTCCTATATGAGTTGTTTTCTGATGACAATAGAAGAAACCATGTGTCAGAGGGAGCAACATTGACTGAAAAGATTTGTTTAAGAGGGAGCAGTTAAGGCTTCCTCAGGATCCCTTGCTTGAGCTTCAGAGGGACTTGATCTCTATATTCAAAGTGAAGGATTTTGACTAGATAACCGATGCACTTTAATAACATCAGTGGTAGAGGGAGCAACCAGGGTTGCCACGTCAAAATCTGCTTCAGAAATAACACCCAGGTAGGGTAAGTTGAAAGTAGCCAAGATGAGGGATCAAGTGAAGGAAGCAAATTAGTTCATGGTTGAACCAAGATATGTGGCTCTACATGTGTTAAAGATGTGAAAATTCCAAAACCAGAATCCTATTGCAACAATTGGAAATTATTCTCCTAATTGCTAATTTAATTTAACAATTTATTTACTATTTGCTACAACAAATACTGAATAAATCATACTGCAACCTACACAAGTAAATCCGTGGCATAATAAATGCTGGAAGAAATGCTAACACACACACCTAAAATAACATTGTTACTTTTGGACAAAAGTCCCCGAAAAAATCCAACCTGGGAAAACCGGTGCAACAACTGAGGGTTTTATTATTATGCAACAGTGAAATAATCTGAGTACGATTGGATGTCGAAACTGGGAACCCTACAAAGAAATATTGGCAAAAATATGGAGAGGAATTTTCCTCACCCCACAGGCAATCTCCCGGCGCAACTTGCCTTAAGAATTTCGACCCTTTTAGCCTCTGCATTGCTCTACGTAGCTGGATGGACGTCTAGCCTCAGACTGGACTCTGATGAAGTTGTTCTGCCTTCTGCTGACCAGAAAGACGCTTCTCTGACACTTTCGGACTCCTTCCTGGCCTTTGGTACTGAAAATGTCAATCTCTCCCAGCAAATCGACTTTGCCTCTAGAGGCCACTGCGCTGCCCCAACGTCAACCTTATTGTGGCTCTTCTGCCTCTTTGGAAATGCACTAACCGGACCTAAAATCCTTCCTTTGGCTTCAGTGTCTTTGCCCCTCTCTCAATACTTCGATCTCACTAGCTCTTTCTCCAGCAAGTGACTATTGCTACTCTGAAAATTGATCTGCTCATGAAATCAAACTGCACAAGTGTCTTCTCCATCACCACATCGACCTTCTCTTATAATTCTATGTTGGAGCACCAACGAACAAGATTAAAACATAATCGATGGCTAGGATCATCTTGAAGTCGATCCGTGGTAGTTTCTAGATCATTCACGCCTTGACTTAATTAATTTTGATTAATTAATTATATTTCCTAAGTTTAGACCTAGAAAATATTTAAAAACTGGTTAATAATCTAATTAAATCATTGCTAGGCAGAATTTCCAGAAATGATTTCTGGGTTTTGGAGATCTCATGTATTCTAGTCTCTCCACAAAATTTCAAGGCTAGAACATATCTAATGCTACAAAAATTAACACTCCATCTTAGCGAGGAATGTGTTCTAGTGCTACTGCACACCTTGTAGCAACACCTTGTCTCTGCATCATCTCCTTTCATGTTGCTGATGTCTGGCTATACTCCTCACCTCACTCCTGGTGGTATATCAGCAACATGGCGAAGTCTTCTTCCAGCTTGGAGGAAAGCCTATCGATCTCTACTAAAGTTGCCTGTTGGTCCTTCTCCTCCTCCTTGTCTTTCTTCCTGAGAGGACACTGGGTACTATAGTGACTGAGCTCACCACATTTGAAGAACTTGACCTTAGACAGGTCCTCCTCCTCCTTTCTCTGCTCACCCTGTCCTTCCCTGGGACCCTTAGATGCGAGGGCCACATTCTCCTCCTCCTTCACTTGCTTCGATTCGATTCTGCTGCCACTAATGGAGCTCTTTAATAAAGCTCGTCTCAACTCCTCCTGTTGGAAATCGACCCACATCCTGTCCCACCTTGGAAAGGTATCTCTGCCCAAAATACTTTGAATGAATACCTGCCACTCCTCAAAGACTTTGTTTAGTGCCAATCACACTAGCTTTGTGGGTTGAGGCACTGCCCCAACAATTGACAACTGGTCCTGGACCTCCTGAATCCTGGTGAGGAAGGGGTCTATGCCTTCCCCCATCTGCATCCTGATGCATCTCAACTTCTCGTCTATTTACATCTTTAGCTGCTCGGAAGTACCCTGGTATAGCATGGAGAGAGTCTCCCACATCTCTTTGGCAGTATCTTTGCCAACTATGTGTGAAACAATATGATGATCCTAGACGGAGGCAGTATCTTTGCCAGCTATGTGTGAAACAATTTGATCCCGAACTCCATCTAGGATCAACCTCTTCACCTGTGCCATCTCCTTTCTATACTCTTTCAGATAGTCTGCGTCTTGGGTAACTATTACCACTGCATCAATATACATCTTCAGGCCAAACTCATCCAGAAGAAAGGACATCCTTGCCTTCTAGATGA
This sequence comes from Pinus taeda, assembly GCA_000404065.3. Taxonomy (NCBI): domain Eukaryota; kingdom Viridiplantae; phylum Streptophyta; class Pinopsida; order Pinales; family Pinaceae; genus Pinus; species Pinus taeda. The sequence continues at coordinate 77,095 of APFE030325127.1, forward strand.
CATAGTTGGAACCTCCATCCAACTTGTCTTGATCATGAAGCCTAGCAGTGGCCATCTCAACAAATGTCGAAAATCTCCTCTTTTCCTTCTGCTCAGTGATTCACACTCCCTTGTGGAGTGAGAAAATATGCTTACAACCACTGTTGATCTGCAAGGAAAAAATTGAACTTCTTGAGACTAGAAGTTCCCTGAGGAAAAATGTTCCCTCAGTGTGTGCTCTTCTTCCTTCCACCCGACGCTATCTTTGCTCTAGCAAACTGCTGCAAAACCATTGCGTCCAGCTAGAGATTTGCTCTATGAAAAATATTGAACTGCTCCCTATGCCTACAGAATCACTCGATCTGGAGAGATCGAATTTTTCTGCCCCACTCAGAAAAATTGAATCTCCTCAAGTAACTCGACCTCTTGGCAAAGTGACTGCGTTGTCCTTGGGAATTTCGGCTTGCTGCCCCTAATGGGCAGCAAAATTTGTTCTGTCTTCGCCTCTAAGCTCTCTGGCCGATCAATTGCACTTTGGTACCATGTGAAAATTCCAAAACCGGAATCCTATTGCAGCAACTGGAAATGATTCTCATAATTGTTAATTTAATTTAACAATTTATTTACCGTTTGCTACAACAAAGATTGAATAAATCACACTGCAACCTACACAAATAAAACTGTGGAAGAATAAACGCTGGAAGAAATGCTAGCACACACATAAAATAACATAGTTATTTTTGTACAAAAGTCCCCGGAAAAACCCAACCCAGGAAAATCGGTGTAGCAGTTGAGGGTTTTATTATTATGCAACAGTGAAATAATTTGAGTACAACTGGATGCTGAAATTGGCTATCCTACAGAGAAATACTGGCAAAAATCTGGAGAGGAATTTTCCTCACCCCACAGGCAATCTCCCGACACAAAGTGCCTTCAAAATTTCGGCCCTTTGAGCCTCTGTGTTAGCCTCTGCACTGCTTTGCGTCGCTGGATGGACATCTAGCTTCAGATTGGACTTTGATGAAGTTGTTCTGCCTTTTGTTGACCAGAAAGACACTTCTCCGACACTCTAGGATTCCTTCCCGACCTCTGGAACTGAAAACGTCAATCTCTCTCAGCAAATCAACTTTGCCTTTAGAGGCTATTGTGTTGCCCCAGCGTCAGCCTTTTTGTGGTTCTTCTGCCTCTCTGCAAATGCACTCACCAGATCAGGAATCCTTCCTTCGGCTTCACTATCTCTGCCCCTCTCAGTACTTCGATCTCACTAGCTCTCTCTTTGGCAATTGACTACTGCTACTCTGGAAATCAGTGTGCTCATGAAATCAAACTGCTCAAGTGTCTTCTCCATCACCACATTGACCTCCTCTTATAATCCTTTGTTGGAGCACCAACGACCAAGATTAAAACATAATTGATGGCTAGGATAATCTTGGAGCCGATCCATGTGAATTTCTAATGCATTCACGCCTTGACTTAATTAATTTTGATTAATTAATCATATTCCCTAAGTTTAGACTTAGAAAATATTTAAAAACTCGTTAGTAATCTAATTAAGTCATTTCTAGGCAGAATTTCCAAAAATGATTTCTGAGTTTTGGAGACCTCATGTATTGTGGTGTCTCCACAAAATTTCAAGACTAGAACACATCCGATGCTACAAAAACTAACAAAAGAACCATCATAGTACAGTTGGTCATGGCACAGTCAGTTATGGTTTGAGATATGACTCAAACAATGATGTACAACTGTAGGGATATACATATTCTGACTAGGCAAGGAGTGCACATTACAGTAAGAGTACTTCAGGAGGATGCTTCAATTTGTGCTTTGCTATGATTTCTTGGATAAGCAGGAAGCATAAATCTATCACATTCAACATTGTAGAAGCAAAGTATATCATAGCTAGTGAAGTTTGTATTGAAACAATATGGCTTTGGACGCTGATTGCAAGATTGTTTGATCAGGTGCATATGATAGCATGATGACAGGTCAAGGCACCTTGAGACCTAGTACTAAGACATGGTGTAGGAAGAGAGCAGTATGGCTCCAGTATCACCAAGCAGATTGTCCCAGAACAAGCTTGAAGTGATTAAGCATGTCTCTCTCAATAAGGAGTGATGAGACAACAACATTAGTGGACAACCATTCATATGGAGGATGGTCCTATATATTTCTCAATGAGAGAAAGTGTTGATATGATAACAACATGAACAATCATTCTCCCTATGTCAAGGGTGTTGAGCAATTGTAGAGAATGGTCCTAGAAGCCCAAGATCACTCAGTTGAGTGTGTGGCTTTCAACGTCAAGCTCAATCTCTCCAAACAAGATGAGGAGCTAATTTAGCATTGGGCCTAGTTGGTCATGTAGAGTGTGGCCTTTGGAGCTTCACCACGAGTCAAAAAGATTGACCAGGATGGTGAACCAAGACTAGTCTAGGTCAAGAGTACCAACTAAGATTACGGGTTAGTTGTACCGACTAGAGTTATGATGACTAGTCGATGCTAAATATTATGCCATTTGCTTGGAGTATCGACGAAGATGGGTTAGTAGTACCGACCAGTTGGGGCAACTTCTTGATGTTGATGATTTACCACATGTCACAGTTGGCAGTTACTGACTAGATTATGGTAATTGAATGATGATGCTATATGTCAGAGTTGTTGACTAAGCTATAGATGATTGTTAATTTTAGCAACTAGGGCCAAACTTCACCTTGGACAACTCATATGAGGCAGCGAATATTTTTATTGGGTTCGATAGGTGTAGGATTGATCTAAAGATCATCCCATTCTGACATGTACAAATGGAATTATGAATTTATTTTGATTGTGGACAAATTGTCAAGGTCGGCCAGCAAACTCATGTACGCTTAGAAGCCCAACCATCACGTCTATTCATCCTCAACGTTTGCATATAAATACAAGGTGCCTCCTCATTTGGACACTTCACTCACTCACACATCTCTCCCTTCTTGATTGGGTACGGATTTTTGAGGCTTCTCTCTCTCCACACATGTGAAGAAAGGATTGTACTTTTTCTGTCCCCGCGTTGACCAAAAATTGCTAAAGGCTGTTTTGACTAGCCTTGACCGAAAATTGCAGAAGGCTGTTTTGACCAACGTTGACTGAAAATTGCAGAATGCTGTTTTGACCAATGTTGTCCATATTTGAATGTGGTTTTGTGTGGGGTATTTCTTTTTGGGCAGGTCGCAGTTCTGGGCACGAAATCTAAGGCTATTTGACCAACGTTGACTATGCTAGGGCTTGTTGCTACATTGACTTTCGTTGACCATGTTTGACTGGATATTTTCAGACTATTTTTGGGCTGATTTGACTTGTTGTTGGAGGCCGCATTGACTGAGTTTGACCGAGCTGTTTTGGAGGTCAAAATCTGCGCTGTTGACGAATGTTGACTTTCTAGTTAGGGCTTTCTGTTTTGCTGTTTGATTGATAAGATTTTACTGTGATTGGGCAAGTGAATATTGTATATTGTACTCTTTCTCTCTGCTGAACTTTTGAAGAATTATATGAAGAATTGATCAAGGGTTTCCCCACATTGGGGTTTGTCCCTTGCTAGTGCCATATCTTCTGTCCTATTGTCTTGGCTTGTCTTCTATTGTTATTGTTTATGTTCTATCTGTATTTTACTATAATGATGATGTGATTGCTAAACTGGATATTGATATTGGGCTAATAAAGAAATTGAAGTAAAATTGCTCTAAGCATAGAACATACCATTGTTATCCAAAAATTAACATGGTATCAGAGCTGAGGTGAAGACAAAGCCCAAGCAAGAGTGAGAAGAGCAATCACTAAGAGGAGCAATCACTGATCAAGGACAAGATTCAATGGCCTCCACATCCTACTTCAAGTCTGATGACAAGCTTCATGATAGCTCTGATTATCATGCATGGAAGATGTCTCTTGATTTGACTTTAGAAGAGCAAAGGTGTCATGGATTATGTGCAGGGAAAGATTTCAGAACTTCCTTCAAATGCACCAGTTGCTGCTAAGACAAAGTACAAGAAGGGTGAAGTCAAAGCCACGATGATCATCAGGGATTCTATTCATAAGCTTTTAGTTGCTTACATCTCCGATTTGAACACATCAAAAGAGATATATGACAGGTTGGGTGGCATGTTCAAATCTAGTAATGCAAACCAAATTCTTTTCCTCAAGAACAAGCTAAAGGATATAAAGAAGGGAAGAAATGAAGATATTCAATCCTACTTCGTGAGGATTACTGAGATAAAAAATGATCTTCCTTCAATTGGATAAGCTATCGCTGATAGGGAGCTTACTCTCATTGCCCTTGGAGGGCTCTTTCGTGAATGGCACGTGTTCAACACTACTATTCTTAACAACGACAGGATTCCAGGTTTTGAAGAATTGTTGACTAGATGTTCTCAAAAAGGAACATGGATGATGGAATTAGATATGGCTTCAAATAGGAATGATCCTACTGCATTCTCTGCTCATGCTAAAAGAAGAACAATGCAGGTTCAAACAAGCAATGTCAAGGAAGGTCGGGTTTCAAAAATGGAAAGAAGGGAAGATGCTTCATTTGCAACAAGTTTGGCCACTGTGCTAGGGAGTGTCCTAATAGAAGGGATACACCTCATTGATGACAACCACAACAACAACAATTTCAGGGGCAACAACAACCAAAGAAATGGAAAAGATTCAACAACCAAGGATAAAGGAATGCTCCCGCTCCTCATCAAGGAAGTGGTCGCCCTCCCAGGAAATCAAGAAACACCAGGTATGATGAATCAAATGTTGTTGATAACAAGCAAAAATAATTTTATCTTATATCTGCCCTCTCCACTGCATCTCCTCCATACACTTTGGGAAATTGGTTGATTGATAGCGGTGCCTCAAGCCACTTCACTGGGTATAAGGAAGCTCTTTCAAATTTGATTGAAAAGGATACAACTTTGGAAATTATTCTTGGAGACAATGCCACCTATCCCGTGAAGGGAGTTGGGAATGTTACTCTTCAATTGAATCAAGGTAACACCATTCATCTACAAGAAGAATTATATGTAACCGATCTAAAGAAGAGTAACATTGTCCTCCATTTTGGCAATGGAGGACAAAGGATTCAAGGTGGCATTTATCAATGGAAAGGTACGTGTGTGGAATAAAAATTTCAAAGATGCATTTACACTTGGCATTAGGGTTGATAACCTATATCAAATAGGAGGAAGCCCATTAGGAGCTATGTCTTGCGACATATCACTTCAATCCAAATTATGGCACCGGAGGTTTGCTCATCTACATTATAAGGCTCTACCAATGTGAGGAAGATGGTGATAGGTATGCCCGAATTTAAAGTAGAACATGAAGGTGTTTGTTAGGGGTGTGCTGAAGGAAAGCATACAAGGGGGCCATTTCCCTCAAGTGATAGCAAGACCACTGACATATTGCAATTGGTTCATTTTGATCTATTTGGTATGATGCCTGTGAACTCATTGGGAGGCTATTTATATTATGCTATCTTTATGAATGATTTCTCTTGCAAGACTTGGATATATTTCTTAAAGAAGAAGGACGAAGTATTCTCATGGTTCTGTTCTTTTAAAGCTTTGGTCGAAAATCAAACCGGGAAGAAGATCAAAATATTGAGGACCGATAATGGAACCAAATATGAATCAAATGAGTTCAATAACTATTGTAGAGAAGCTGGCATTAAGAGGGAGACTACTACCGCATATACTCCTGAGAAAAATGGTGTTGCTAAAAGGAAGAACCGTTATATCGTGGAAGCCACTCGTGCCATGCTTCATGATCAAATCCTTCCGAAGTTCTTATGGGACGAGGCTGCAAACACCGCCGTGTATGTTCAAAATAGATGCCCTCATCAAGCGTTGGACTCCAAAACTCTCAATAAGTTTTCACTGGTAAGAAACCTGATGTTTCTCACTTCAAAATTTTTGGTAGTACCGTATATTTTCATGTGCCAAAAGAAAAGAGAAGCAAATTGGATGCTTCTGGGAAGAAAGGAACATTCGTGGGCTACAATGAAACTTCTAAGGCATATAGAATCTGTGCTTGGCCAAAGAGAAGTGGAGATAAGTCATGATGTCACCTTTGATGAGGATGCTGTCCTTGGGAAAATTAGTAACCTTCCTCTTACAAGGAAGGACAAAGAAGCAGATTTAGGAAAGCAGGGAGAACCACAAGATGAACCGATTCCCGATGTTAAAGGGCTAATGAATCCCATTGATCCACCCCCTCATGAGCTGTCCTCCTAAAAAAGGAGGCCCTCATGGCTTAGGGAAATGCTTGAAGATGCCGAGAGACATGTTGCACCTAGGGGGACATTTCGTGAAAGTAAGAAGCCGAATAGGTACCAAGGGTACTTAACTGCAATCAACACCATTGTTCAATATGAGCCTTGCACATTCGAAGAAGCTGCAAAGCACCAAGTTTGGAAGGATGCAATGAACAAAGAGTATGAATCGATTATGAAGAATGATGTCTGGGATGTGGTCCCTAAACCCAAGGACAAATCCGTTGTCACGTCGAAATGGCTCTACAAGATCAAACATGGAGCTCATAGAAGTGCTGAAAAGTTCAAGGCCAAATTCGTTGCTCGAGGCTTCTCTGAAAAGGAAGGTGTAGATTATGATGAGATATTTGCACCAGTTGCCCTCTACACCATCGTCCATTCAATTATTGCCCTTGCTGCCTCACAAGGTTGGAATCTACACCAGATGGATGTCAAGATTTCCTTCTTGCATGGTTGACTTAAGGAGGAAGTTTATGTAGAACAACCTGAGGGGTTCAAAGTTCAAGATCGTCAGACACATGTATGCAGGTTGAAGAAAGCCCTCTGTGGGTTGAAACAAGCACCCCAGGCTTGGTATGAGAGGATTGATAGCTATCTAATGAAGTTGGGATTTACAAGAAGTGAAGCTGATCCGAACCTTTATTTTGAGGTTGAGAATGATAGACCTCTCATCTTGGTACTTTATGTGGATGATCTTTTTTTGACAGGTGCGAACCCTCTTATTCGTCAATATAAGAGGGAGTTGGCTTCTGAATTCGAGATGAAAGACCTAGGATTGATGCATTACTTCCTAGGGTTGGAGGTCTGGCAAAAGCCAGGTGAGATTTTCCTTTCTCAAGGAAAATATATTGTGAAGATACTTGAAAAATTTGGGATGGTGGACTGCAAGTCTGTGACTACTCCGATAGAACTTAACTTCAAGAAGTTATGCAGAAGTGTTCTGGGCCCGATTTGGGAAATCCTTCTGAGTATCAGCAACTCGTGGGGGCCTTGATGTTCTTGGTGAACTCCCGTTTGGACATATGTTTTGCAGTGAACACATTGAGTTAGTTTATGGTCAAGCCTCATCACATACATTGGGTTGTTGCCAAGAATCTCTTAAGATATCTCCGTGGTACAATCACTTATGGACTGAGATACACTGCTGGGAATGTGACGTTCCATGGTTACTCTGATGCAGACTGGGCTGGCAGTGTGGTGGATCGTAAAAGCACATCTGGATGTTGCTTCTCTGTAGGTTCTGCTTTGATATCATGGATGAGTAGGAAGCAGAAGTCGGTTGCATTAAGCACTGTTGAGGTTGAATACATTGCTGCTAGTATGGCCTTTAGTGAAGCTATTTGGTTGAGGAAGCTCTTCAGTGAGCTGTTCAGACATATGCTGGATACCACTGTGATCTTCTGCAACAACTAGAGTGGGATTCGTCTTTCAAACAATCCTGTGTTTCATGACCGCTCCAAGCATATTGATATCAGGTACCACTTTATCCAGGATATGGTACAATAGGGAGCAATGAGGCTCCAACACATTTGAATGATGATTAGGTCGCCGATATTCTTATGAAGCCCTTGGGGAAGGTCAAATTCTTAACCTTCCGTGAACAACTTCGAGTCGTGGAGAGACCCTCTTATGTGGGTCCCATGTGAGATGGATGTTGAGCTCTGGGGGGCTTGGGGTACTTCTTGGAGCGATGAGCAACCATAGGGTGAGTGGTTCACCTTTTCCTAGTGGTGTGTTGTGTACAGGGTGGGTGGTTTACCTTCCCCTGTGATACCTCATGGTGACATATGCATAGGTTGAGTGGTTTACCTTCCCCTATGGCATATGAGTAGGATGAGTGGGTCAGCTTCTCTTGCTGGCACATCCTACCCATGCAGTGCGGGACTCATGGGAAGTACCTCTCATCTGGCCAATGAGTAGGGAAATGAGGATAGGGACCATAGTACTACCGATGGACGTATCGTGTACTACCGTACTCCTTATGCTAGAATGTTGGTATTGATCTGGGATCAATGGAAACTGACTTCAGGTCGGTTAAGAGTGGTATGACACACTCTCTATTATTGGACACTGACTTCGGGTCAGTGGAGAATGATATGATACATTCTTGATCATTTCTTCTTTCTTCATCGTTCAACATAGCAAAGACATGGATGGTACAAATTGTCAGACAATTTGGCAGGTGAAGTTCTCCCTTGTTGAGAGGGAGTGTTAATTTTGGCAACTAGGGCCAAACTTCACCTTGGACAGCTCATATGAGGCAATTAATATTTTTATTGGATTCCTCTCTCTGAGAGGTGTAGGATTGATCTAAAGATCATCCCATTATGACATGTACAAATGGAATTATGAATTTGTTTTGATTATGGACAAATTGTCAAGGTCGGCCAACAAACTCATGTAGGCTCAGAAGCCCAACAGTCACGTCTGTTCATCCTTAACGTTTGCATATAAATACATGGTGCCTCCTCCTCATTTGGACACTTCACTCACTCACACATCTCTCTCTTCTTGATTGGGTATGGATTTTTGAGGTTGCTCTCTTTTCACACATGAAGAAATGACTATACTTTTTATGTCCCTGCATTGACCGAAAATTGCAGAAGGCTGTTTTGATCAACGTTGACCATCTTTGACTGTGGTTTTGTGTGGAGTATTTCTATTTGGGCATGCCGCAGTTCTAGGCATGAAATCCGATGCTGTTTGACCTCTATTGACTGTGTTGGGGTTTGCTGATGTGTTGACTTTTGTTGACCAGGTTTGACTAGATATTTTCGGACTGTTTTTGGGCTGATTTGACTTGCTGTTGGAGGTCAAGTTGACTGGGTTTGACCAAGCTGTTTTGGAGGTCAAAATCTGCCCTGTTGACCAGCATTGACTTTCTGGTTAGGGCTTTCTGTTTCTGCTGTTTGACTAATCAGATTTCACTGTGATTGGGCAAGTGAATATTGTATATTGTACTCTCTCTGTGCTGAACTTTTGAAGAATTATAAGAAGAATTGATCAAGGGTTTCCCCACATTGGGGTTTGTCCCTGGCTAGTGCCATATCTTGTGTCCTCTTGTCTTGGCTTGTCTTCTACTGTTATTGTTTATGTTCTATCTGCATTTTACTATGATGATGATGTGATTGCTATATTGCACGAAACTTCTAGGAACCCGACGTTTCGGGCCGTACCCGTACCTAAACCTTCGAAACTTGGCCGAAACTCGACCATCATGTAATCATCTGTGAGAGTTAATATAGACTTGTTTTCCCTTCTAAATTGTCATCAATGGGCCTTTTTCCCTTTTTTCTTGCCAAGATAATGTGTTATTCACTTATTTATTTATACATATTTTTTTTATATATACATATATGACGTTTCAGCTAACGTTTCGAACAATGTTTCCATTTTTGGGAGGTGACGTTTCTAAATGTTCCTGTTTTGAAAACTCTGAAACGTTTCGGCGTTTCGTGCAACTTAGTGTGATTGCTAAACTGGATATTGATATTGGGCTAATAAAGAAATTGAAGTAAAATTGCTCTAAGCATAGAACATACCATTGTTATCCAAAAATTAACAATGATGCTATATGTCAGAGTTGTTGACTAAGCTATAGATGATGCTGATACTGATGATGAATTGTTATAACCTTTTCTTAGAGAAATTTGTCAACACGAGAACATCTAGATAGTCATTATGAATACCTCCCTAGTTAAGAGGGAGTGTTGAATTTTGTAACTATGGTCAGTCTTCATAATATATATTTTAGCGTTTAATGTATTTTGTAAGTATGTTCTTCATGCTTGGGTCAGAAGGAATATATCAAAAGACATGTTCTTCGTGTCGGTTGTAAAAGAGAAAAAATTGAATTTGTAAAAGATGAATTTTAGGCTCCCAAAGATGAAGTCGGCCTCCTCCTAGTCAAGTCGGCCCAACCTCTAAGAGGTACCCATTTGGCCAGCAAGAAAGATATAAATAAGAGTGATTCGACATCCTCCAATGACAATTCAGATTACTCGTCCAAGAAAGTATGTTTTCTGTTGATCATGCGAAGGAAGGACAAAACTAAAAGGACGAATATGAGAAGTCTCTCGTGATTAACCCTCACCCTTATGGATTTAATCTTGTTCTTGGCTCTCGCACATATGACAAGGAAGGCCAAACCTCTGATGTACTATAGGATTACAGGAACGAATTTATGGAAGGTAGAAGGCCTAAACTATTATGTGGGCAGATGACTTGACGAGGAGGATGGACCAGGTTTGACCTAGTGTTTGACTAAGATGTATCTCTGTTGAACCAAAGAATTTCTCTATTGAAAAAGTTGCTGGGTTTTCCCCATGTGGGTTTTTCAGTTCCTTGTTGCTCTCTCTATAAACTCGTGTCCTTGTGTGGCTGTCTCTTCATGATCCTACTGGCATATTGTTTTATAATTATTGTTGAAGTTCTTTGAATAATTGCTTTATGATGAGCAATAAATGAAAAAAAAGATCAATCTAATCAAATTCATAAGAAGCAATTATCAGATTAGAGGACTCTTGAAAAATCAACAACACCCTTTCATGGTGGGACAGACTTGTTTCTTTTGAGCCTACATGAAACCCAAAAACAAAATTTTATTTTATTTTATTTTCCATAACTCTTCTACGACAACTTAGGAGGCCTCTTGGCAATACCTGCCCATGCTACACAAAAATCAACAAATTGTTCAATACAATTGTTGATTATAATCGGCAATTTATATAATGTATGCTCATGTTTATAAATTATTTATAGCTGAATGCCTTCAATTTATTTTGTGTATTTAACATTTTCATTGTTCTAGGGTTTTATGCATTTGTCTTAATAATTCTCTCTCTATATGTGCGTGTTATATTGGATCTGTCCACCTTAAAATCCAGATTCACTCCAAACTTTGAGAGGATTGAAAAACTGCCAAAACTGACTGCAATAATGATCCTACCGTCACTCGTTCACTTGTTGAACCTTTGGATTTTGAGGTCACCTCTGATACTAACTGCAATCATGAATAGTCTAAACAGAATCCATGGCAGCAGTAACAATCATAATATGCTGGAGCTTATTGATTTGAAAGACAAGGGAAAGGGTTTACTGAAAGAGTGGAGGGGCTTGGCGATGTGGTGTTGTTTGCTGTAGAGATATTTAAAATAATAAACTTAGATGATTTCGCCTATATATTGTTATATATGCACCACGATCTTCATTGTATATGCTTATAGTTGTATATAATTATAATTGTACTATGATAATAGTTATATTAACAGTCCTCACCTTATATATTGTTGTTGATTAACCTGATAAACTAAAAGCTATAGCTATAATGTTGACTAGCTTAGATCCATCTTAACTCTAGATCTATCAAGCGTTGAAGGTGATCAAGTCTCTTTTCACTTTAAAAGAGGTTTGCACCTCTGGAGATTTGATTCCTCTTGGTGGTAGATCCAGAGTTAAGATAGATCTAGGCTGGTATAATTATTGAGCCAAGAGGCTCATACTACAGCCCAGTATGATGTGTTCAACAACCCATTTTGATGTGTAAGGGTGTCCGTCCATCATCAAAGTTGAAATTTTGTTAATGTCGGCCAAATTGAAATTAAAAAAAAAAATCTAAAAATAAAAAAATTAAATAACTATACAAAACATTTAAATAATATTGGCTCATAAAAAAATTTGCATGTAAAGAAATTGGATCCTTCTAGGCTCATGTTAGATCTGTATTTAAAATGGATCTGTGGTTAAATTAATTATAATTATAATTATTAAAATCAAAATTATAAATATAATTATTAAATGTTGTTATTTTATTAAATTATAATTTATTTTTAATTTTACATAGTCAAATATGAATAGGCACATCTCTTCCGTTACTGGTTGGCTGGAGAGGCTCTCAATGTGGATGTTGATAAGTTTTATGCTAACTTTAACTATACACTCATCTTTAGTAACTGGATTTTTTAATGTATGTATATATCTTTATATGTTTTGGTTTGCTTATTATTTTAAGCATTATATATCAATTATTTATATAATGATTTGAATATATCAAATTTTTATATAATGTTGAATACTAATTTTTTATGTTTAAGTTTTATTTTAAAATATATAAAAATATTTTTTATATTATTTGTACTGTGATCTGGATCCCGTCTTTTCAAAAATATGATGGATCTGTATCCAAATCATGATTGCTTAAAAAGTTTCTTTTTGCGATCTCAGGCTCCATGTTCCCACCTCCCCGAAACTAAGTGCAATGTATGATTTATATAGGCATCATCGGATCCAATCGAAAATATACACTTTTTTATTTCACTCATATAACTGGCCAATTCAAAGATGAAAGTTGCTACTTCGTAATTTTTTCATGCAATAACTTGTATCATAATTACTACAAAATGCAGATGAAACTAAATGCAAACTGGATGCTTGACAAGATGATTACATCGTTCATATTTAATTATCCTTAAGGATTTTTCATTGCTTATATGATTTGCAGACTACGTATGAGAATTTCCGGTACAGATCCGAAAATAGAATTAATCCTTACAATCTAGGGGCGGTCAGGAACTTTCGTGAAATTTTATGCACAAAGATACCAGCCTCTAAGACCGACTTCCGAGCCAAAGTTGAGCGGGATGCATCAAGACACGTGGTGGATATTCATTCACATACAGACTATCAAGATGACCCAGGAAATTTCCGCACCAAAATTGGTGCTGATGTGGAAACCGGTGGCACATCAACTGGAGAACATGATCTGGAGCTGGAATCCAAAGATGAATTGCAGAGTCAACTTAAAAATGGTCATGATATTGGTTTGGACATTAAAGATGGCAGTCAAGATTCTTATCAAGAAGCTTTTACACATGCTTTAGGGATGCCACTTCACGTAGATGTCAGTGATACAAGAAGTGGAGCTCATCCCAGACAGTCTAGTTGGGGTAGAAAAAGTGAAAGCTGGGAAATTTCGCCTGATTTACTTGCAATGGATTCAGGGGCTAGGGAGAGTGGCCGATTTAATGGACGCAATATCCCACCAGAAAGGGTAAACAAATAGGTATTTATGTTTGAGATCCATTTTCTAGTTAAAAATGGTTCTTGAGCAGGTTAAATGAGATCTACAAGATCACTCAGCTGCTGGATTTCGCTCAGTCAAGCCATTTGTACCCTTTTAATATTTCACATGGCAGTCAACATAACCAGTATCATTGTTTCTCTCTATGTTTTTCCTGATGTATATGTATTTTTGATTTTTTACTATGATATTGCTGATTCGACAGAGATGATTCTTCTGTAAAAGCTTTTGAAATGTGTGAAAAAGAAAAATGAGTGATTGTTGAGCTACATCTAGCATTAGGAGAATTATTGGGGTTTTGATCAGAGATGCATGATAACGACTGCAGAAGCAGAATATATGATTATAATTGTTGTGGAAGATGCCTTTTCAGAGGCTCTTTGTTGGAATAATTTCATCAAGGTCCTGTTTAAATTTTAAATTGTAATTCTGGTTCCGTTTCTGTTTGCCTCTTAATGTGGTGGTTAATATCCTATTTGGCATCCAGTATGCGCTTTTAAATCCTAATCATTATCTGCGATATGTACATGTGAAGACTTGGTTGCTTCTAGAAGCAGGCTTTAATCTCCTTAATTTGCTGATGTGAAGCCCTATGGCAGAAGAAACTAGAGCATCAAGATAAAAACATAAAGTTAGTGTAGGATTGCCTCCTAACAAGTAACAAATCATGTCTGACAATATCTGATTAGGCCCATTTTATGTCTTGTTTTAACTCCTTTACTAGAAGCAAGCAGTAAAGTGGCATCCAAAGTCAAATTAATTTAAATCAAAATAAATAATAATTAAAATATATTTGAGGTTTAATAGTCAATTTACCTCGTCCATTTGGATTCTATGGC
>APFE030325129.1:5200-20278 GCA_000404065.3 Pinus taeda
CCAGAATCCTGCAGATATGCTAACGAAAGTTGTAACCAGGGAGAAACTAAGAATATGCTCAGTTTCAATTGGTCTTCAAGGATGACGATGAAGATGAGAAACAACCAGGTCCAAAGAGGAGTCATTGTCCAGCAAATGAAGCAGCGGTGGATTTGCTACAATCATTCTCCAAGTGGGAGATTGTTGAGTGTAGAGCATGATTATTCAGAGATCTTTGTTTCTGCCGGATGTATAACCCCGGAAGTTTTTACACCCCTCCACGCGTGGGGTGCGGGGGGGACTTGTCCCCCCTGCAAGGGTCTGGGGGCCAGCGGGGGCTCGGGGGCAGCGCCCCCAAAGCTAAAAACAGATGTAAAATTGCCTTGTAAAAGTATAGTAATTTCTAGTCAATCTAGGTCGTTCATTAGGCGGATGATCTGACGGTAGAAATTATGTTTAGTTTAGGGTTTTTTGCCCTAGAAGGCAACCCCTCTCTTTGTATGAGGGCATTGTATTAAGTCTGTGTAAAATATGTGTATTCTCCGAGCAAGAAACAAAGAGGTGAGACTGTGAGAGAAAACAGAGGATATTACAGCGGATCTGTTGTATGTTGTGTCTTCATTTTGCTGGATAATAGAAAGGAAGGACAAGCTATTCGGGGTGGACGTAGCCCAAATTGGGTGAACCATGTATATCTATGTCTTTCTTGTTTTATGCGTTTTCTGTGTTTATATTTCTGCAATATTTTATGTGTTCCATTGCTCCGTAATATATAATTTTCTAAGACTAATCCATTCCCAACTCCCTTCACAGAGTGATTCCATTTGGACTAAAGAATGTACTCGCAGTATTTTCAAGAATTGCTATTAAAGCATTTCAAGAGTACATTTATAAAACCATGGTTGTATATTTTGACAATTGGATAGTCTACACATTATTAAAGGATCATATTCAATGTATAATATTGATGCTTGAAAGATGTATATAGATACGACTATCCCTGAATATTAAAAAATGTATATTCGCAACATCAATTGGAATACTATTGGTTCATGCTATTTCAAAGGACAAAATGAAAGTTGATACGGAAAAAATCAAGGTAATTTTAGTTTTAAAGCCGCTAGTTAACCAAAAGAAAATTAAAATATTTTTAGGACATATAGGATACTATAGAAGATTTATCAGACATTATTCCAACATAACATTCGCAATCGAAGAAATTTTAAAGAAAGGCATTCCTTTTATTTGGTTTGATGAATATGACGAATCATTCCAACTTTAAAAAAAGAAGTTGGTTGAGGCACTAATCCTCAAGTTTCCACACTGGTCTAAACAGTGTCATGTTCATATCAACACATTAAATGTTGCAGTCGGAGTAGTCTTAGCACAACCTAACACAACCTAGCGAAGAATTACTAGACCATCCAAATGTTTATGTTAGTCAAAATATCAATAAAGAAGAACAAAATTATTCAATGATAGAACAAGAAGCTCGAGCAATGATATTCGCCATGCACAAATTTCGGCACTGCCTCTTGGCAAACCATTTGTATTTTACACAAACCTCCAAGCGCTAAAATACCTTGTAAACAAACTCATTCATAAAGGAATAATTTGTCGATGGCCACTCTTATTTCTGTTGACACCTAATCCTTATGATTGGGTGAATATATGTAAATAGATAAATAAGGAATACGAACAGTCATCGGGAGATGAACTGAATAGTCTCTCCCTCATGTATATAATAAAGACCTACCTAATGGAATAACATATACGAATCATTTTTTCCTTGAGGAGTTATTACTTGGCCTAACATGGTATCAGAGCCATCTCCTTTTTTTTAGCTTTCATGTCCTTTGTAACTCCCTAGTCTTCTCCTCTGCTCTCCATATAATTCAATGCCTGACATTTTCGCTATCCATATAATTTGTTGTCCATATAATTCAGTGCATGTACGCCTGTCTGTTACACTGCTTGTGCTCTCTAGCTCTCTGGACTGTCCATAAACGTTAGTGGCTGCACCTCCTTTCAGATAGGCTATGGCATGCTCGTGTCCATTTCCACTAATAACGGTCGGTTTCTGAGAGCTTGAGATGTTCGAATAGTTAGGTTTTCTGTCATATTATTCAAGGGAATCAAAGTGCATTAAGTCATTAACTGTGGTCCTCCTAACCGGAATTGTTCCTTGTGGGAAACTTATTCCACTGAGGTGCCCTATTTGAAAATCTCAGACCCGCGTATTTGTGACTGTTCCCTCAAACCAGTGGTGCCATATTTGAAAAGCGTCTAGACCCGCGTAGTTGTGGTTGTTGGTGCACATCTGGGGAATGGTTTTGAAAGCTTTTGCGTTCTCTTTCCAGTTTGGATACAAGTCTTTTGATAACTCTTGTGAAAATATGCAATTATACATTGTGATAAACTGTACTGTAGAAATCTCAGGTTTGCAAATGTGTTCCCCTCGGTTATAATTTTCTGAAGTTTTTTTTTGGTTGTTGGAATTGTCCAAGTCTCCAGCCTTGATATCCCCGATATCATTATAGAGTTGTTGCAAACTATCGGAGCAAGTTGTTTATATTATATATACGTTGTTCCATTATGAGGGTCCATTTATGTAAACACTGATATAAATGATGTTTCATGCCTATTGAATGTATACGCTCTGGTTCTTTTTAGAGCACGGCTTGGGTCAAGAAAATGGACCCCTCGATTTGATTATATTTTAACTCAACAAGCTTTTGTGGCTATCGATGTGGGCTCACCCATTAACAGAGATCTCCACAGATTGAGATCTTGAGGAAGCAGGGCCATTCATACTTGGAGATAATTAATGAGAGTGTGATTGAAGCCGTGGACTCTTTAAATCCTTTCATGCATGCATGGGGTGTTTCCTTCATGGTATCCACTACTACTTGTGGAATCCGTCCACATTCAGAAGTGGGATATACGTTTCTCCCTTCAAGACTCACTAGAAGCTGAGTTTGAACACTTATTTAATTATCATGTGACGCCTTACCAAGCATCAAGCATCATTGAAGACTGAGAGACAGAAAAAGAAAGAGATGTATTTTCCAATGAGAAAGTATGCAGTCAATGTATAAAGCATAGGATCTGAGCATAGGGATTTATATTTCCGTCCAAGTGTTTGGAAAATTCTGATTTACATCAGATTTCTAATTTGCTTTATATATACTTATTATATATATATATTATGGTGATATTCTATATGCATAGAATATAGTTTTGATCTTTGTATATTAATTCAAGAAGGAAGAATAAGGTTGTATTACTTTTGAAGCACATTTTCCCAGCAGAAGTATTTTTCTATCAACAGAAGTTTTTTTTACAGAATGCATTCAATCATATCCATGGTGGGAATAGTTCTCACTGGCAAGGAGAACTATCCTGAATGGTCCCGGATGATAAAACACACCCTCATTTTCAATTATTTGTGGAAAAGAGTGTGTGTCGGAGATGGAGATAATGAACCAGTACAACCTACCTCAGATAAAGAGCTCGTCATTTGGGAAAACAAGAACAACAAAGCTTATGCATTAATCATAGCATCTATAAATGAAGAGGTGAGTCGCCATATTTCATCATATTCAACTGCCTTTGAAGCCTTACAAAAGCTGAAAGAATTCTCTAACTCACATTCTGTACTTGAAGTTGTTCAACTCATGATTAAACTCTTCACTCTTGAACTGCAAAATAATGATCCTCTTTCTCTTGCATCTGAAGTAAAGTCTTAATGCATGATATCAAATCCACTAAGGTTTGAATTGGATTTCTCATCACTTTTCTCAAGGCACTTTATTCCTACTTACTCCAATTATCTTGAGTCATTGCAAGCAAATGGAAATCTCAAAGATATCACCTTTGACTCTCTTGTGAAAAAGTTTGCTAAGAGAGAGAAAGCTTTTGGAAAGAAGACAACCCCTAAAACTTCTGAAGAGGCTGGGTGCCTTGCTCATAAAGAAAAGCATCCTGCTCAAGATTCTACAAGAGGAAGAGGTGGTCAAAGAGGAAGAGGAAGATATTTCAGAGGCAGGGGGGGCAGACATTCTCAAGGAGAAAAGGAAGATTTGCACGACATACACTGCAAAAGAAATGGATCACATGATGCCTCTACATGCAAGCTACCATGGGACAAAATTGAGCAGAAAAGAAACCAACAGAAAGGTAAAATTGATGATACAGACAAAGGTAAAGCACCTAAATCTGCTCATTATGTTGTGGCACAATGTAACATTGGAGTAAATGAAGATTTATTTAATGCTTCACTTGCTTCTTGGAAAAATGATTGGTTGCTTGATTCGGGAGCAACCTGCCACATGACTCATAGAAAATATTGTTTTGAAGATTTCATTGACAATGTTGATGGAGCAGTATAACTTGCAAATCAATCAAAAATCAAGCCATCAGGGCTTGGCACAATTAGGCTTAAACTCCTTGGTCTTCTAGACTTTCTTCTGCATCATGTTCTATATCTCCCATAGCTCAAGAGAAACTTATTGGCCTTGGTCCACATCCACTAGCAAGGTCACTCCATTCATATGTTTGATGGCAAGTTTGAGGTAAGAAAAGCATCTGACCACTCACTTGTCATGAGGGGAATAGAAGAAGAAAGGCTTCTGAATCTGCAAGGAACCTCTGCTCGTGCACAACATTTCTCATACAAATATCATCATGAAGAAGGTACACTTCCATCAAGTTTATTATGGCATGCTAGATTTGGACATTTTAACTATGACAGTCTCCGCTTGTTGAAGAAAAATGGTGTTGCTGGTTTGCCTACAATTCCTAGGAAACTTAAGCAATGTGATGCTTACATTCTAGGAAAGCATAGCAAACAGTGTTTTCATGATTCACATTAAAGAGCACATAGAAAACTTGAACTCATTCATTCAGATTTATATGGTCCAATGCATGTTCCTTTTGCAAATGGAAATAAATATATCATGACATTTATTGATGACTACACCAGAATGTGCTGGTTTATTTATTGAAGAACAAATCTGATGCTTTTCAAACATTCAAGAATTTTCATAAATGGATTGAAAATGATGTACAATATCATATTGGGTCTATTTGCACTGATAATGGAAAAGAATACACATCAAATGAATTTGAAAACTATCTTTGCCAACATGGGATCAAACATCAAACAACTGTGCCTTATAATCCCCAACAGAATGGTGTAGCTGAAAGAATGAATAGGACAATCTTAAATATGGTGTAATCCATGCTCTTCTTCAAAAATGTAAACATAATTTTTTGGCCTGATGTTGTTCTATGTGCTGCATATATAAAGAATAGATGACCATCTAATGCTATAAGAAACAAGACTTCATATGAAATGTGGTATGGACATTGTTAGCTCTGCTACATGTTGCTGACATTCGAGGAGCAGAAGTAAGCTCGGTCTTTGGTTTTTCTCAGAAGAGGCCTACACCTGTTATTCTCACCTTCCCCTTCACCTCACTCATCCTCCTTTCACCTCCATTTCCCGGGGATTGCTGTTAAAAATCATATAAAAAAAAAACTTTTCTCTTGAGCCCAAGTGCTAAAACCTAAGCCCCATACAACCATGATCACGTGACCTCGCACCTCTATAACCCATCGTCACCTTTTAATCATGGCCACTGATCGCCGCACCTTGATCTAATGGTCCCCCGCCACATTCAATGAATAACCTGCCCGTTTTATTCCCCACCATCTGATCACCTCTGCCATGATCGGACGGCGTTCGCTCTTCCCGCACCCGCGAAGTGACAGCTTGTTAGCACGCGATGGAGAGCGGTTTCCGCTGCCACGCATTGCCCTCCGAGTGGTATCGCACACCGTTGTACTTTTACCATCCAAACCCCAATGGCGGTGTGAGCAATACCACTTATCGCTCAAACCCATTTTCCCGCTCGGTAAACCCTGCGCATCTTCAATGCCCGATGACCGTTGGATCTGTTTGCCCGAGATCCAATGGCTTGTGTTCACTCTGCTTCCATATCTCCTGGTACTCCCTGCCAAGCAATCCCCGCTGTCGATCCGCCCAATCCAACGGCCAATTTTCCTCCTCCATCCGACTCGACTATCCACGTCCTCAAACGGTCCCATGCACCCGAAAGGACGAAGGTGACCAGTGTTTAGTATTGTTCGCATTTTCTCCTCAACAACCACGTTCAACAAACAGTATGGCCGAGGAGGAAAAGGACAAAGCCCGAGCAGGTGAATGCATTTAACATTTATGGAATTCCATCCTACATGACGCTCCACCTGCCCACGAGGACAGCAGAGCACCTGAGAAGATCGGATTTGTTCACTGAAGCAGGAAAATTGCACCAGAGACTCCATCAGGTAGTTAAAGTGGTTGGTGGTCAATTATGACCCCTCCATACCTAGAACAGTCGAGTGCCTTTGTAATGAACTCTATATATACCCAGAAACCAGATGTAATCAGGGTTGATGGTTGTTGTTTTGATGTAAGGTTCAACTTCTAGAGACTGTAACTACTTTGATACTTGCAGCATCTCGTCTTCATTTTCAGCTAATACAAGCTTCTTTTGCTGTTAATTGCTCACTTTCCATTCCTATTCTGTTCTAGGCTGTGCTTGTTATGCATTTTTCCTGAACTCTCGATGTTTAGCATTAGAGGAGCTATCATCCTACCTCTGTGTTAGAATCATGTATGTATCAATGAATGTGTTATTTAGGTTTCTTTTCACTTAATGCTAGAGAGTTGTCATCCTATCTGTGCATTAGGGAATTAGATTTGCAGACCTCTTTACTGGTTGCAGCCAGCCATCACAAGGTCTTGTGCATCTACTGGTGTGGTCAGTATTCTCCATATTCACCCAATCCTTAAACTGTGAGTAATTGGTGGTCTAAAGCCTTGTAGTCTAGGGGTGTTCACGCATGTCTAGAGTCAAGCAAAGTAGGAGTGGTTATCTGGCTTGAACAAGCATCATTCCTTCCATTCATCCATCTGCAACATTAAGTTGAATTAGTAATGTCCCGAGCATCTTCGAGCTACAACCTACGAGAGTTTCTTGGGGTGATAACATTAATTGGCGCCGTTGTCGGGGAGAGGAGATTGAAGCTCAGCTTCCCTGGGAAAATTACACAGTTCTAACTTTGATTATAGACAAATTCTGGACACATTTCTTGTTGTAATCATCTATCTGGTGACTCTACTGGAGGACCAACCTAGTGGCGACTCCACATCACAGTTCTGGCTCAGTTTGTGAGGCATACCTGGAGAAATCCTCAGAAATCACCAGCTAACCCAATGTCTGACCCTGAGAAGATTGTTAAGCAGAAGAAAACATCACTGAAAGGAGCATCAGGATCAGGTAAGCCTAAGAAACCTTATGTATCTCTGCAAGAAGGACCTATAGCTGAGAATATATAGTTTAAAGATATAGAGCTTAGTATTGTTACTGAAGAAATACCCTCAGAGATTCATAAAGCTCCTTGTTCATTTAGTTCCCCTTTGGATCTTAGTCCAAAGAAAACTTCCAATATAGTCCATCATATTCCCTTATCTCTGTCATCTATTTCACTTCTCCCTACCATCCAATCTGCCAATATCCTTTCACCTACCCTACTCATTGCAGGCCAACAAGCACCCATGAAGATGGAGAGAATCATAGCTGCTAGGTATGGACCTTTGGTCTTCCCTATTCCTTTGAATTCCATGCCTGCAGGAGAATATCATAAATACATGCCTAATTTCACAGGTACAGAGGGAGTGATAGCTAAAGAACACCTTGAATCTTTTTATAGTTATGCTGATAACCTAGATATCAGAGAGGATGATGTGTGGATGAGAGTGTTTGTCCAGAGCCTTGATGGAGAGGCTAGAAAATGGTTCAGAGGACTGGCCCCTAGGTCTATTGCTGACATTGAAGCATTGGATGATGCATTTTTGAAGCACTGGGGACATAAAAAATACTTGTTATATTACCATACTGATTTTGGTAACCTGAAGAGGGAAAATGGGGAATCATTGCCTGATTTTAATAAAAGATTCAATCATATGTATAGTAAGATACCAGCTGAAGTAAATCCTACCCCCACCTTTGCCAAAATCGCCTATGCCAGTGCCTTTGACTCTGATTTCTGCCTGCTATTGAGAGAAAGAAGATGTGCTACTCTAGCTGAAATGCAAGATGCAGCCCTAGAGGTAGAATAAAATGTCATGGCTGTAGAGAAGCTCAAAAGTCATGCTGATAGAAGGAGGTAGAGAGGTGAGGCTTCTTCTTCCTCTGCTTCCTCTTCAGAACCTAAGTTAGACAAGATGAATAAGATGATAGAGTCATTGGCTATTGAAATATCTAAGCTAAAGCTTGAGCAGAGCTCAGGAAAGACAAGGCTTCCAAACACATTTTCTCCAAGAAACCCAAATCCATTCAAAAGAGCAAATGAACAGCTGCAAATCATCTAGAGGGGTAAAGAAGCAAATGAAGAACAAAAAGTTAAGGCTCCTTTCCAAAATGTAGTCATGGAGGAGGAGCAGTTTGAAGAGGAGGACGAGATTCATTACATGGAAGATAAAGGCAATGCTGCCTTTTTAACATTGGCTGCCTATGAAGAATCATTGCTGCAGGATCAAAATAGTCAAAGGTGGGATAGAGAGGCTATTCTACAGACTGATGAACACCAAATATACAAGCTGATGTCAAAAGAAAACAATGTCAAGGAGAATCCTGCCCAAAAAGCTGCTATCCCAACAGAGCAACAGAAAATCAGACAGAAAGGACCAACAGCTGACCCAGTCATCCTCAAAGCACCAACTCAAGAGGTAAGAGGTCCTGACAAGTCGCCTTCCCCTTTCAGCTTGGAATCAGAAATTTTTCAAAAAGCCTATCCTTGATGCTCTTGAGCTGAAAGCCATACAAGACCCCACCGACTATGTCAATTTGCAAGATGATAAGCCTGCAGTTGTGCTTATCCCGATGACTGAACCTGCTGATGATAACTCTCCATCATTTTATGTCTCCTTAACCATTCATGAAAAAATCCTCCACAATTGCCTGCTAGACACCGGGGCTAGCCACAATCTGATGCCAAAAGTTGTCATGGAAGAGTTAGGCCTTGATATCACAAGATCATATCATGATCTATTCTCCTTTGATTCAAGAAAGGTAAAATCCCTAGGATTAATCAAAGACCTGGCCATTACCCTAACTCAACTTCCCATGAAGAGCATGGTGATGGACATTGTGGTAGTAGATGTCCCTCCTAAGTTTGGCATGTTGCTGCCTAGGGGATGGATTAAGAGACTAGGTGGGACACTACAGAATGATTTATCTTATGCCACTGTCCTAGTCTTTGGAGGAGAAAGCAGGAGATTGTACAGAGAAGCACAGCTGGCCTACATCATCAGCGATGAGGAGAATCCTTCTAATCATCTCATTTATGCTGTGGACACCAATTTTGGAGCTTGTATTCTCCAAATTGAAGAATCCCGGAAGGCCTCAATGCAGATCAAGAAACCAATGAATCAGGCCGAGGCAAGGAAGTCAGGTTTGGGAGATGTTCTTTGATGGAGCATGTTCCAGGGAAACTGTAGGAGCAGGGGTAGTGCTGATATCCCCAAAACAAGAAAGCACACATCTGTCTTTTAAGTTGGCTTTCCAAGTCACAAACAATGTAGCAGAGTATGAGGCTCTGATATTGGGTCTTAACGCAGCGAGAGATAGAGGAATCAGGAACATAGAGGTGTTTGGAGATGCTGATCTTATCATTCAGCAAGTGAAAAAAACGTTTCAAGCAAAGCACCCAAGGCTGAAAGCAAATAGAGATGAGGTATGGAGACTTAAAGATTCTTTTGATAATTTTTGTATCTCATATATCCCTAGAGTAAAAAATCAGCTTGCTAATTCCCTTGCTATGTCTGCTAGCATGGTTATCCCTCTCATACCTCCCAAACTAGTGTATGAAGTCCAGATGAAATATAGACCATCCTTGCCTAATAATGTCCAGCATTGGAAAGTTTTTGAAGATTATGATGAAGTGAATAGGTTTCTGCAAGTCATTGATGAATTCTCTGAAATGCAAATAGACCAAGAGAATGAAGCCTTGGAAGGAAGCCCCCAATCCCAGCTTAGAAACAAAATTGGTAGAGATAGCATTGTCCAGCTACCCAGCAATCATACACCCAAGGGTCTAGTTCCTTTAGAAATGATGTTTGACCAGAATGATGTGCCTTATAAGGCTGCCCAAAAAGAAGACCAATCTGCAGGCTGTAAGCATAATATAGGAAATCCAAATCAACCAAGATATGTAAATATTTCCACTCGATTATCTGCTACCCAAAGTGCTGAATACTGCAATTTAATGAAGAAACTTGTTGATGTCTTTGCCTGGGAATATAGTGACCTAAAAACATATGACAAAAAGATCATCCAGCATAAAATTCCTTTAAAGAAAGACACCATCCCTTTCAAGCAGAAGCTAAGACCAATATATCCCTTGATCCTCCCTCTGATTGAAAAAGAAATCAAGAAGTTATTGGCTGCCAAAATCATAGTCCCCCTCAGATATTCAAAGTGGGTAGCCAACCTCATGGTGGTGAGGAAGAAAAGTGGAGAAATCAAACTCTGTGTTGATTTCAGAAACTTAAACAAATGCTCTAAGAAAGACAATTCTCCTTTACCCAAGATGGAGCATTTGCTACAAAAGGTCTCAGGGGCCAAAGTGATGTCTTTCCTGGATGGTTTTTCAGGGTATAACCAGGTTGCTGTACATCCAGATGAACAAGAGAATACTGCATTCACCACTCCTTGGGGCACTTTTATGTATTCCAAGATGCCTTTTGGATTGATGAATGTTGGAGCTACCTTTCAGAGAGCTATGGATATAGCATTTGTGGGAGAGAAGGATGAGTTCGTCCTTATCTACCTAGATGATATAATAGTGTACTCCAGTAGCCATCATGACCATTTGCAGCATTGGAAGAAAGTGTTCCTGAAGTGCAGAAGGTTTGGGATTTCAGTCAATCCTAAAAAGTCACAGTTTGCTTTAGAAGAAGGCACGCTATTAGGACATGTTGTTTCTGCTACAAGTGTCCGGATTGACCCAGAAAGAGTAAGGGCAATACAGACCTTGTCTGTCCTGAGATCAAAGAAGGATATCCAGTCCTTTCTAGGCAAGATAAATTTTGTGAGGAGGTTTATCCCAAATTTCGTAGAACTTGCAAATCATATTACCTCCATGTTGAAAAAGGGGTCAGAGATCAAATGGACTGATGTGGCAAGAGGATCCTTTGAGTCCATTAAGAAAGCTATTATGGAAGCTCCTACTTTAAGCAGTTCAAATTACAACAAGGAGTTCCACATATTTTCATTTTCCTTTGATGACACCCTTGCAACAGTTTTAATGCAAGCAGATGAAGAAGGCTCAGAGCATCCAATGGAATTCTTCAGCAAAACTTTAAGAGACGCTGAGCTAAAGTATGATATCATTGAAAAACAAGCATATGCTCTTATCAAATCATTGAAAGCTTTTAGGATTTACATTCTGCATTCCAAGATAATTCCATATGTGCCCTCTACTTCAATAAAGGACGTCCTAACGTAGCCTGATGTTGATGGAAGAAGGGCTAAATGGATTGCAAAGCTGATTGAATTTAACGTAGAATTGAAGCCCACCAAGCTTGTTAGAGGTCAGGGCCTTGCCAAATTAATGGCTGAAGAAAATTGCATAATGCTGACATAAATCTCATAGGCACAATTTTAGGGAATGGTCAGACCGAAGAGGAAACAACTAAACCAGGAAAAAATCAGTCATTGGCAAAAAATCTAGCTTCTTGTGGTTGGTACTCTATAATAGCTCAATTCTTGTTGAAGCTAGAGGTTCCTCCAGGTCTTATTTCAAGCCAAGCTAGAACTATTAAGCTCAAGGCAGCGAAATATTGCATCCATGAAAATATGCTCTATTGGAGGGATCCCTCTGGGATTCTTTTAAGATGTCTAGACAAAGAACAATCAATGGAGCTTATGCAGCAGTTTCATTCCAGCATGTGTGGAGGACACCATTATTGGAAAACTACAGCTCACAAGATTCTTAGAGCTGGGTACTATTGGCCCACCTTCTTTGTTTATGTTCTTTCATTTGTTAAATCCTATGACAGGTGCCAGAGATTTGAAGGGAAGTAGTAATTGAAGTCCCTGCCCTTAAAACCCATACATGCTAGTGGCCCTTTTTAGCAGTGGGGCTTGGATTTCATTGGAGAAATCAATCCACATTCCAGTGGCCAACACAGATGGATCCTAGTAGCCATAGATTACTTCACTAAATGGATTGGAGCAATCCCTACCAGGAAGGTTGATCATCATGTGGTCATGAAGTTTTTGACAGAGAATATCTTCACTAGATTTGGTTGTCCACATAAGTTGGTCACAGACAATGCAGCAGCCTTTAGGGAAAAAGAATTGGTGGATATGTGTGACTCAATGGGAATTAAGCTGGTTCATTCCACCTCATATTACCCTCAAGGCAATGGTCTAGCAGAATCTTCCAACAATAGCCCGATAAAGATGATTAAAAAGCTGTTGGAAGATAACAAAAAGAATTGGGATTCTAAGCTCAAGTATGCACTGTGGGCAAAGTTCCCAATTCAGTTAACCCTCCCTGTGGCAAAGTTCCTACAAGAAGAGTAGAATGAGGAAGAAGACATGGCAAAAAGAATCACTGATTTAGCAGAGGTACATCAAATCAGGGAACAGCTGGTTGAAATGTCTGTGGCACATCAGAAGAAGATCAAGGAAGCCTTTGACAGAAGGAC
The DNA here is from genome assembly GCA_000404065.3 of Pinus taeda. NCBI lineage: Eukaryota > Viridiplantae > Streptophyta > Pinopsida > Pinales > Pinaceae > Pinus > Pinus taeda. The sequence continues at coordinate 17,964 of APFE030325129.1, forward strand.
AAAAGAAGATAGTTTTAAGGTTGGAGATCTGGTTCTGAAGTGGGATGCACTGAAAGAGAAGAAAGGCAACCATGGGAAGTTTGATGCTTTCTGGACAAGACCTTTTATCATCTCTTAGATCCAAGGGAACAATACCTTCGTACTGCAAAGTATGGGAGGGGGAACAGTTTTTGATGGCCCAGTTAATGGGCAGTTTTTGAAAATTTATGTTGCTTAAGGTCTTCTGGCCTTAAGGTTGTAAATATGTTATTTTATCAGTTTTTAGTGTAGGCTCAGTTAGACTCCATGCCCAATGGAACACTAGGAAATTTTTCTAATTTGGTTTTCACAGGAAAGGCAATGGTCTGCAGTTCTTGAGACCTCACAGGGAGGATCTTATTCCCAGAAGGAGCCAGTGTTAGCTTTGCTACATGTTGCTGATATTCGAGGAGCATAAATAAGCTCGGTATTTGGTTTTGCTCATAAGAGGCCTACACCAGTTATTCTCACCTTCCCCTTCACCTCACTCATCCTCCTTTCACCTCCATTTCCTAGGGCTTGCTATTAAAAATCATATAAAAAAAAAAAAAAATTGCTCTTGAGCCCGAGCGCTAAAACCTAAGCCCCATACAACCATGATCACATGACCTCGTGCCTCCGTAACCCATCGTCACCTTTTAATCGTGGCCACCGATCACCGCACCTTGATCTAACGGTCCCCCACCACATTCAATGAATAACCTGCCCGTTTGATTCCCCACCGTCTGATCACCTCCGCCATGATCAGACAACGTTCGCTCTTCCCACGCCCACGAAGTGATAGCCCGTTAGCACGCAACGGAGAGCAGTTTCCACTGCCACACATCGCCCTCTGAGTGGTATCACACACCATTGTACTTTTACCACCCAAACCCCAACAACGGTGCGAGCAATACCACTTACCACTCAAACCCATTTTCCCGCTCGGTAACCCTCATGCATCTTCGACGCCCAATGACCGTTGGATCTGTCCGTCCAAGATCCAATGGCCAGCATTCACTCCGCTTCCATATCTCCCGGTACTCCCTACCAAGCAATCCCCGCCATCAATCCGCCCAATCCAATGGCCGATTTCCCTCCTCCATCCAACCTAACTATCCACATCCTCGAATGGTCCCATGCACCCGAAAGGATGAAGGTGACCAGTTTTCGGTATTGTTCACATTTGCTCCTCAACAACCACATTCAACAAACAGTATGGCCGAGGAGGAAAAGGACAAACCCTGAGCAGGCGAATGCATTTAACATTTATGGAATTCCATCCTACATGACATTCCACCTGCTCACGAGGACAACAGAGCACCTAAGAAGATCGGATTTGTTAACTGAAGCAGGAAAATTGCACCAGAGACTCCATCAGGAAGTTAAAGCAGTTGGTGGTCAATTATGACCCCTCCATACCTAGAACGGCCAAGTGCCTTTGTAATGAACTCTATATATACCCAGAAACCAGATGTAATCAGGGTTGATGGTTGTTGTTTTGATGTAAGGTTCAAATTATGGAGACTGTAACAAATTTGATACTTGCAGCGTCTCGTCTTCATTTTCAGCTAACACAAGCTTCTTTTGCTATTAATTACTCACTTTCCATTCCTATTATGTTCTAGGCTGTGCCTATTATGCAGTTTTCCTGAACTCCCGATGTTTAGCATTAGAGGAGCTGTCATCCTACCTCTGTGTTAGAATCATGTATGTAACAGTGAATGTTTTATTTAGGTTTCTTTTCACTTAATGCTAGAGAGCTGTCATCCTGTCTGTGCATTAGGGAATTAGATTTGCAAACCTCTTTATTGGTTGCAGCCGACCATTACAAGGTCTCGTGCATCTACTGGTGTGGTCAGTATTCGCCATATTCACCCAATCCTTAAACTGTGAGTAATTGGTGGTCTAAAGCCTTGTAGTCTAGGGGTGTTCACGCATGTTTGGAGTCAAGCAAAGTAGGAGTGGTTATCTGTCTTGAACAAGCATCATTCCTTCCATTCATCCATCTGCAACATTAAGTTGAATTAGTAATGTCCCGAACATCTCCGAGCTACAACCTAGGAGAGTTTCTTGGGGTGATCCAAAACTGACAATGTTGTTGAAAGGTAACTTGATCACTTGGATAGATTCGCAAAAGCAAAATCATTTCAAGAATTTGATAATCAGATTCCAAATCTTGAAGGGGGTATTCCTATACTAGATCAACATGTGGAATCTTCTTATGAAGAACACTCTCCCCCACATGAAACTCCAACAATGGATGATGCTTTAAGTGATGTGATTGATAGAATTGGGAGACTCAATCTTGATTCAGT
>APFE030325129.1:20808-39863 GCA_000404065.3 Pinus taeda
TCATGATGAATGGAAAGAAGCAATGCAAAAGGAGTATGATGCCCTCATAAAGAACGACACTTGGAAGCCAGTTGATCCTCCATTAGGAACCAAACCAATTGGCTGCAAGTGGGTATACAAGAACAAGTATAAAGCTAATGGCTCACTTGGAAATCACAAAGCTAGGCTTGTGGAAAAAGGTTTTGCACAGAAGGAAGGGGTTGATTATGAGGAGACCTTTTCCCCCATAGCAAAATGGGCTACCATCTGGACACTCTTTTCACTAGCAACTCAGAACGGTTGGAAAGTCCACCAAATGGATGTAAAAATTGCATTCTTAAATGGAGATCTAAAAGAGAATGTTTTTATGTCCCAGCCCGAAGGATTTGCTGTGAAAGGACATGAACATAAAGTATGCAAACTGGTGAAGTCCTTGTATGGCCTCAAACAAGCACCGCGAGCCTGGTATGAAAAATAACTAAGCATCTTCTGAAACTCAACTTCAAACATTTTGATCTTGATGATACAACTTATTTGTCAAGAAACTTGGCAAAACAGTTGTATATCTTGTGGTATATGTAGATGATCTTTTAATGACAGGGAACAATGAAAGCTACATTGCATCCATAAAGAAAGAATTAGGAAAAAGTTTTGAAATGACTGACTTGGGACATGTTCATTACTATCTTGGCATTGAAGTAACCCAACATCCAAAATCCATATTTCTTTCTCAAAAGAAATACATTGGAGATCTGTTAAACAGTTTGGCATGACAGAGTGCAATCCTCTTACTACTCCAATGGAACAAACTTAAAGCTCACATCTATTGAAGGAAAGGAATTTCAGGATGCAACAAAGTACAGACAGCTTGTAGGAAGTCTCAACTACCTAACTACTACCAGACCAAACATTTCATTTGCTCTTCGAATCCTCTCTGGTTTATGCAAAAGCCTTGTGAGGGACATTGGTCTGCTGCAAAAAGAGTTCTAATGTACTTGAAGGGAACTCAAGACTTTGGAATCAAGTATACAGATGTGGACAACTTCAGCTTAATTGGATACTCTGATTCAGGCGTCAATGTAGACAAAAAAACTGGGGTATCTACTTCAGGATATGCTATGAGTCTTGGATCAGGAGTTGTCTCCTGGAGATGACGCAAACAATCAGTTCCATCAGATTCCAAAACATAAGCAGAATACGTGGCAGAAACTGAAGCAACAAAAGAAATTGTGTGGCTCAGGAAAATTCTTGAAGATTTGCAGGTAAAACAAGTACAATCAACTCCACTCATGATTGACAATACCTCTGCAATAAAGTTGGCCAAGAACCCAAAGTTCCATGATCGAACGAAGCACATCAATACTAAATATCATCTGATTTGAAATCATGTTGAGGCCAAAAAAATCCATCTCCATCATTGTTCCACAAATGAGAAAATTGCAGACATCTTCACCAAAGCACTTGGAAGAGAAAAGCTTGAACAATTCAGTATGATGCTTGGACTCACCAACATCCCTTCAGATTAAGGAGGGGAATGTTGACACCTAATCCTTGTGATTGGGTGAATATATGTAAATACATAAATAAGAAATATAAACAGTCATCGGGAGATGAACTGAACAGTCTCTCCCTCATGTATATAACAAAGACCTACCTGATGGAATAACATATATGAATCATTTTTGCCTTGAGGAGTTACTGCCTCGCCTGAAAATTTCAGGAATTTGAATTTGAAGTTGTTGTTCGACTTGGTAAAATCAATATTGGCCCTTATCACCTATCCCCACTAGAATCACAAGAGGATTCGTTGAACATCGATGATGATTTTCCCAATGCACATCCATTCAGGATTGAAGTAGTTCTAGTTGAACTTGTTGAAACAGGAAAATGTATACATACAGGTAAAGCCCCATAAGGATTATAAATAAAAAGTAAATAAATACATAAATAAATAAATAGTAGCAATCAAAGTAGCACCATAATAAATGGCCAATTATATAAACTAGGAATTAAAAAATTACTTTGAATATGTGCCCTGGAACATGAAAGAAAAGTGATTATCGACGAAGCCCACAAAGGGCGAGCTAGAAGCCATTATCAAGGAGACATGATTGCTCAAAAAATAATGCAAGTTGGTCACTGGTGGTCGATACTATTTCATGATTGTTGACAATGGGTATAAATGCATGATATATGCCAAAGAATAGGTTGACCTCTACCAAAGAATAAAATGACATTGCATTCCATAGTTTCATCGTTACCATTCGAAATATAGGTTATCAACTTCATCAATTTGTTTCCTAAAAGAGTTAAAAGAACATGCGCAAAATACATCATAACTACAGTCGAATATGTAACAAAGTGGGAAGAAGCAGAGCCCGTAGCATCATGTACTAAAGAAGTAGTAGCTAAATTCATATACCAAAATATAGTGACGTGTTTTGGCTACCCCTCAGTCCTCATCAACAATAGGGGAACACATTTTTTTAATAGCACAATTGAAGAATTAACAAAGAATTTTATGATAGAACATAGAAGACTACAACATACCACCCTCAAGAAAAGCGTGTTGTTGAATCATTCAATAAAACTTTTCATAAAGGATTACTGAAAATCTATAACATAGACAAAGATGATTGGGACGATAAAATTCCAGTGATTTTACGGGCATTCCTAGTTCCATTATTTTAGGTGATCATTTCTATCAATTTTATAAATATTCCCCAATAGTATCTGGGTATTAAAATAATATTTTTTAGCATAATAATAGTATAATTAATCAATTTGAATGGCCAATTCTAGCCATTTCTTGGTCAAAATTTTAGTCGTTTTTTCCAGTATGATCTATTATAGCCACTTTTCTAGCAGTTGGAAGATCTGCTCTCCCTATTTAATTCTATAGCCGTGATCTGATTCTTAAACTTGTCCTGACGATGAACCACACTCGTTGGTTCAAAATGCGTCGATAAATGTATTACCATGTGATTTAGCCGAAAATTTTCTCTTCAAAACATATAAGCAGTCGATGGGGTTGACATCATTTAAGCTTGTCTATGGTCATGAAGTAATCGCGTCATTCCACTCAGAAAATGCACAAACCATATCAGCTATATTAAAATGCATGTTGGCTTAGTGGGTCCTGATCCAGGTTCAGAGTTAGTTTTTCCAAACAAATCCCTACGCTACTGCCCTTTTGACATCAATCCGCAGAGCGCAAACTAAAGTCTCACCTGAAGCAGTATGGGGGGATGTTGGAACCAAGTTTCCACACCTAGAGATTAGTGTCATGTCATTTATGCCCTAAACCTACCTCCACGCAGATCGATAAGCATTTAGGGCTTATCAAAATAACTTCCCTTAATTAGCTTCTATACCTCCACAAACGTTCACAACTTTCTTTCGCGAACCCTAAATAGATGAATCAACCACTTATGTGCCTCTGTGATTACCCTTAATCCCATATTTACCCAGATCGGTTTAAGTGTTCGATAACTTTAACATGAAATAAGATATTCTTCATGTAAACAGTTAATATTACTTGCGTTCATATGACAATATAGATCATGTAAAGTCGTGCATCAATGCAGTATTAATTTATAAACCCATCATTCATCATAACATAATAGCACATTCATCCATAACATAAGTAAATAGACAAACATAGGAATTTCTGGAATAATCTCTTTATTAATACTTCAGTTCTGCTTATAGACTCAAGACTTCCTTGCGCACTCAGCTGCAGGGGTCCACACACTCAACTGCGGACTCTACTCTAGGCCTCTGCACACATAGCTGCAGAGCCTCTCTTCTACTCTAAGAATTCTTCTCTCTTCCTTCTATTGACCTGTTACATTCATCTTCATCATCAATCATTTTTATGCCTTAGACTCTCTAAGACTCTCCTACTTATACAATTCCATGGTCCGCAGACCATGGGTAGATCTATAAAATCTGACATATCTTACATAAAATAAGGGTGAAACCCTTTATGACACTTTACTATCTACACGCTTTGTGACCACAACTTGTGAAGACTTTACATTTTATACAACAAAAATTGGGCTTTTTGCCCCAAAACTTACCCTAGGGGACCCTGTCCAAACAGGCCCCCAACACAAAGATCATGACTTGCCCTCGAGTCACTCTGCTAGCACGAAGATCTTATTGCAGAGACCTCCCAACTCTACTTGTACCACTGCTAACTCAGCCGCAATCTACGTGGTTTCCTATTTGATCTGCTCCACCAGCTACTCTGTTGCTGGTCCCCCGCTATCTTCCTTGATTTTCTACTGCATACTCTCTAGGCTTGTCAACTTCTCCTCAATGTTGGCAGAGATAATGTAGGATTCATCCAACCAAGGCCCCAATCTAGCCTTTAGGACCACCTCTTTCCTCTGTGTTTCTTCCACCTATTCAAGCAATTGTTTTCCTCATGTAGCTTGGCCAATCATTATGCTATAGTGGCAGTGTGCGTCACTACTCTTGCTTCATTATATCACTACCGAAATTCACGGGCCTCTGTGTTTAACCTCTGCATGTTAGGATATTCCTGCAAAGTCGTGACTACCTCCATGGATTACTCGAAGAGCGCGGTGCAATCCACCACCGCAGCATCCATTGTTGTGACTCCATCCTTCACAACAGTTGCGCATTGTTCTCTGACCTCTGGTGGAGTTGAAGGTTGTGAGTGCAACTCTAACTTGGTGATTTTCAGGTTCAGTTCGAACTGAACCTTGGCCACTTCTATCTTTGTGTCGTGCACACCTGCAGCCAACTTCCTGATTTTTTCCTCCAATGGCACATCCTCCAGGATATGCAGTTTAGGGACTGTTTAGCATGCCTCAGCTACCACAGATGCAAGATGGTCGTTCTGTGCCTGACCTTTCTTCTGGACCTCTAGCACTGTTGATTTCTCCACGAACATTTGTTCATTGTTGACTTTGTACTCGTTGATCAGGCTCAGTGCGTGCTTCTCCTGGGCCTTAACTTCTGCTATCACACTTGCCTGTAGTGTGTGAAGAAACTCATTAAGGAGCGCAACCAAGTTAAGGCCAATATTATTCAAAGAGATGACAATAGCCTTGTCAGCGGTCGCCTCTATGCTCAAAGCTTCATCAGGTAGCGCGACTTCCCGAGGATCCAATGACCGAACCATCTCTGCTGCTTGAGTGGTCCCCAGTGCCAAACTGGTTAATGTCACGCTGCTCTGGCTTGCACCTGCCTGGATTCTCATCGTCTGGATCGGCAGCTCACACAGACCCATCTGGATGATGCTCAGTGCCTACTTTTCTTACTGCTCAATCTCCTGCAGTAGTTTTGCAGTGGTATCCCACACCTTGTCTCCAATTTCATCAAAGTCGCCATCTGTCAAAGTAATCGGATCTAGCAATGACTTAGTGGATTTCGTCTTCTTTCATGGTCCTTCCTTTTCCTGCTCCCTGTATTTCTTTATTCAGAAGGGAGTGCTTTCCTGCTACTCACCGCTCCCCTACTTTGACCGCTCTTCTCCCTCCGTTTAGGGCAAAGGAGACTTCTAACTTCTTTCGAAGCCACGCTCTTCCTTCTTTGCCAATTCCTTCATGCCGCACTCCACTTCTACTCAGGACTTTTCCTCAGCCTCTTTCTTCTTCTCAGCCAACTGTTGAACCTTTTGCTAGGCCGCTTCCTTTTTCTTCTTCTCCACAGACTTGCTAGTCCCTGCAGACAGGCCAAAAGGAGAATTCCACTCTGTTGGCCAATGCTTCATGACCTCTTCAATAGTGTCATCCGTAGCAAGGTATGGCAGGCCAAACCATTTCTACTTGGGGTCCTTTCGCACCTAGATGTAACATGGTGGAAGTCCACTTTGAACTTTGTGTATCTCGAAAGTTGCTTAAACATGGCTGGTGACAACCACGACTTTTGATTTATGGCCATGTAAATGCTCGCCTCCATTAGTACCCAAAATACTTAGCTCTTTATGACCCGCGCAACATCTTTTGTGGCCTAGAGAGATGCAAATTTTGGGCTTCTGGTAAATCTTCTCCACCGAAGGAAATTGGTTGTCCTCCGGCAAATCCCATGCGACGAGCACTATCAAGAGGAATAGCCATGAATAGTGGAATGTTTTATTGTCATTCAGTTCCTCTCTGCAGTTCGCAAGGAACTCACTACACAGGTAGCACGCCCAGTTGAATTGTATTCCCTCCGCGCACTATGTTGCTAATGAAACCACTGGTGTCGGAACCTCGTTCGCATGACACTTTCTCATAACCTTTCTAGCCAAAATATACATGGAAATATTTACTACGGGGTTAGTAATGGAAGTAATCGAGTATCCGTGCAGCTTCTTCACAAGTTTAAACTTGTCCTTCATCTTCTTAGCGAGGTCGCGCTCGCTTGTCTTTATGCCAAAAGCCTTGGCTGGATTTAATCCTAAATAAGGCAATAGCATGATCCAATGGATCAACATATTGGTGATGGGGATTGGTTCATTTAACCACAAGCACCCGACATGCACCAGGCATAGAAAGTTCTTAATTACAATCAGGTTTATATTTGATTAATGGCAGTGGGGCACCCACAACAGGTTCAACAACCCTGACTTGTTGACTCTGTGAATCCATTCCATAGACTCCAACACAGTGACACCAGATTCTTTGTAGAAGACCCTCTGCATGAAGATGTTGGTAGAAAGGCGGGGTAACCGCTCATAGTCCACCAAATCCCAGTCTTCAATCTTTAAGTGTGGGAACCGCACCAAGCGCGTACCTTCAAAGGTGATGTTCTTCGGCAACAAGGGTGTGTTGAGGAGGAACTCTCTTGCATCTGGGTCCTTCGGGACCTTCACCTTGCCCTTGCATGGAGGGATATACTTTGGTAGCTTAGAAATAGGGTCCACCCCCTTAAATTTGATATCTTCTACGCCCTCCTCAGCCTCCAGATCTATCACCTTCCCCTTTCCTTCGCGCTCGGATTTTCTTTCCTCTGGGCCTAGGTAGCTACATGTTTCCTCGGTGACTTGCACACCAGCACCGACTTCTTTTTCTTGTCCTTCTTAGGCTTGGGGACCTCCTTTACTGGCGTAGGCTTTGGTCTAGGTGACCTCAGTGTCATAGGCACTGCAGCTGGAACCTCCATACTCATCACCTCTAGAGCAGCTCCCTAAGAGGCGATATCTCCCCCAGTACTAGCGGTCTTTGCTAGGGCAGACATTATGTTGTGGATAAACTGCTGGGTGTCTGCAAGTAACTTCTCAAATACAAAAGCAACGACAAAAATCCACGTAAAACTGAGGATTCATACACACTCGACAACTCAACACAAAATTTCTAGGAATGTAAAGTGTTTTTTGTTGGATGACCACACATAATTTATAGGCAAATTTGAATTCAAATTCGATCGTTCCCCCCAAAATCCATCCATAAATTCTAGATTGGCAAAGATTTCACTCTTAAATTTAGCCTTAAATGTCACCCCTCCCCCCCGCTCCTCTTAACCGTCTCCTCACTGTCAAATCATGAATAGTGATAGTAACTTTCATTTTCTAGTTGTGCTACGCAGTCTCTCCTTCTATAGCACAACTCCTTTCGCACTTCTTCTGGTACTGTGACACCCTCTTGCTTCACACAAAGACCCTGTGACACAGCTCTACACACCAGGCAGTGTATTTTATAGTCTAGCACCTCCTTGCAGCTGCCTGGAGCACTAAGATTGTGCTACCGTCATGTAGTCATCGGGCTGGATCCCTGGTGTATGGCTTCAATCGGCTTCCACTTTCGTTTCTCATAAATGGATCTCCATTGAATTTCACAAGCTGAACTGCTCTACCATTGGTGATCTCCTTGATGACATATGGCCCCATCCAATGCATCTAAAATTTTTCAGGAAACTTATCAAACTTATTGTCATATAATAAAACTAAATCATTTACTTTAAAGGTGCACAGTTTGATGTGCCGATTGTGCCATGCATTTTCATGTTCCTTCTGGACTTGCTGATGGAATCCAGCCAAAAATCTATCTTCCTTGAGCTCTGTTATCTACACGAGCTACTCTTCTAAGGTTTCATGGTCTGCCATTCCTATGAACGCTACTATGCATAGACTAGGCACAATGTACTCCATAGGCATCATAGCATCTATGCCATAGACCATCATAAAAGAGGTCTGACCAGTAAGCTTCTTACAAGTAGTTCTGTAAGCCCATAATATTGTTGATATACACACATCCCAATCATTCCTCTACGCATTGCAAACCTTTATCCATGCATTATCTAATATCTTACTAAATGCTTCAACCGTCCCATTGGCCTGAGGATGATATGGTGTACTCTTCTGGTGATAAATTTGGAATTCTTCTGTCAACACGTTGATCGTTTCATTGAGGAAATGCATACTGTGATCGCTCATCAAAATCTTCGAGAAATCGAACCTGGTCAACACATATTCAAATAATAACTTCGTTGTTGTTGCCCCTGTACATTCCTTCACAGGTCGTGCCTCCGCCTATCTGGTTAAATACTCGGTTGCGGTGATGATATACCAGGCACTTTTCTTCTTGCCTGGAGATTGAATCGGTCCTACAAAATTAATTGCCCATTTCTCAAATGGCTACAATGATACCTATGGATTCAAAGGCAGTTCATCTCTCCATGATGGCCTGCCTATTCTCTGACACGCATCGTACGTCCTACAATATGCTTTGGAATCCTTATGCAATGTTGGCCACCATAACCCAATGTGTAAAATATTTTGTGTTGTGGCTTTTCCTACATAATGGCCTCCCACAGTCCCTCCATGGGCTTCAGCTAGGATATTGTTTTGTTCAAAATCAGGCACATAGCGTTGCAGTATCTCATTCGAGCCCATCTTATACAAATGGCCTGCTATAACAGAAGAGTTTGTCGTGCACATGACCAATTCCTTCTTCTGTTGACTCGTGTATCCTTCTGGAGTTGTTCCCGTAGTCAGGAAGTGGATAATGTCTTCAAAGTGATTATCTACAACACGCACCACAAAGAGTTGCGCGTTAGGTAGCCCCTCCTCCAAATTGGTGGGCTCCTCTCCTGTTTCAATGCGCGACAGATGGTCTGGCCCTGCATTCACAATTACCTTGAAATCATACTCTTGAAACAACAGTAACCATCTGCATATTTTCCCCTCCAACACAAGCTTGTTGACTAGGTACTTGAGTGCAGAATGGTCAATATACATCTTAAAGTGTCTGCCTAGCAGGTAATGTCTAAACTTCTGGAGTGTGTACACCATAGCCAACCCTTTGTGCTTTGTTGTCGAATAATCCTTTTCAGCCTTACACAACTTCCTGCGTGCAAACGCTATAGGGTGATCTAATTCTCCTTCACTGAACTGTGTCAGCGCAGTTCCCAACACAATACATGAAGCGTCCACATGAACATGAAATTCCTTCTTCCAATACGGGAAGAAAAGGATCAGTGCGGTGACCATTTTCTCCTTCAATACATCCAGATTCCACCGACATTCTTCATCCCAATAAAATGTAGCTTCCTTCTTTAATAGCTTTTCCATTTCCATGGCAATCTGAGCATAACTCTTAATGAGCTTTTGATAGTATCCGGTATGACCCAGTGTTGCATGCGGCTATTTAACACTTCTTGGCGCCTCCAAATTAATTATAACCGCGATCTTAGCAGGGTCCACCATTAATCGTTGTTTGCAGACCACATGACCCAGCAAGATTCCGAAAGGGACGCAGAACAAACATTTCTTCACGTTCAGTGTGATCTGATACCTTCGACATGGATCCAACATCAAGTGCAAACTAGCTACATGGTGCTTTACCAATCCCAACATTGTCCAATCATCAAAATATACCTCCAAATATTTGTGAATGAACTCTTCGAACACCACGATGACTACATGTGAGAATATTTCCGACGCATTTTTAAACCCAAAAGGTATTACCTTATACTGAAAACATCCCCACTCAGTCGCAAAGGTCGTCTTACTCTTGTCTTCTGGCACGATCTTAATCTGATGGTACCTAAAGAACCCATTAGTGAATGAGTATGCTTCCTGTCCTCCAACATTGTCCAATACCTCATCTGTGAACAGAGTTGGGAAAGGATCATGAACGCAGACATCGTTGAGCTTCCTGAGATCTATGTCAATTCTAATTTCGTCCTTTTGCTTTTTCTTATGAACTACCATTGGACTCAACCAATCAGATTCCTCCACCGGTTCTGTTGTCCCTTAAGAAACCAATTTCCTGGCCATGTAGAAATTGTTCTTAAGACATTAATGTTTATAATTATTGTCACTTGTTTGTCACTTAATTGTTTGTTATATTCTCAAATGAAGGACCTGAAAGACTTGGTTTTTAACCCTTAATACTTAGGTGACATGAAAATCTTAGAATGCCATTTGATTTCTGAATGCAAATGATGAATGAAGAAATCTTGAAGAATTTAGAGACAATATGTTGTTTTACACCAAATCTACTATCTATGACACTTAGAGAAGTTAAATATAATATGTTGTCTTACACAAAAACTACTATCTGTAACTTAGAAGAATTGCAGAGGTAGGAACTTCAATTATAGGAGTGCTCTTTTAAGGGATTTTAACTTCATTTACATAAGCAAATAAAGACCTGTAGCTTCATTACCATACTTAAAGGAAGAAAACATATGATGACACATAATAGAGAAGTCACAAAATCATACCCAATAATGTGTGGAAAACTTCTGATTCTTTCATTAATCAACAGTTTTATCAAGAATATAGTGGCCCAGTCTCAAGGTTCTCCAAAGTTCGAACCATTTCTCTGTAAATTTTCCTCTTTTTATACATTATGAGACAGTTGGTAATCACCAAAACTGTCAAACTACTTAACTATCTACTAACTGTCTAAAGTAAAAATCACTACAGAATATTACATTAGAGGGTAAAAGACACCTCATTCTCAAGAAAATAAAATAACAAGTAACATAATTTAGAATGGTCGTTCGATGTTCAGATCTGTGACTTGGCTGCTCATTAAGTTTCTCTGTAGATTATCTGATAATGGTTAAACTGTTTTAACATAGCAAAATATATTTTGACAAAACTCTGTGCATAGACTTGGGCCCACGTATGTATCGGGAGTGTTCTGATTGGCGGAAACATAAAGAAACCCAACCAATTACCGTCTCCTTTGGAATTTTAGTCATTCGTCTCTAACTTTTGTTATTTTGCTAGAATAGCGAAATCAGTTTATTTACGCGAAATATGGTAAATCACAGAGATGAAAAGGATTTAGACTCTGGTTCATAAACTTATCATGTCCACCTGAGTTGTGCGCAATCACCGTCTGATCACCCAGTCAATGGACGGTCCGATCCTTCGGAATTCAACGAAACTTTAAACCTGTTGAGCAAAACCTTATCACGTCCATTTTTTCAACAACCCTTTGATTCCCACACGGACCCGATAAGAAATAAAACTTCCAGTTAAAGATTTATCGAGTACGATTTTAAAAATAAAACCCAATTACTTTTCTATGTGATATCCATCGGATCTCGTCCCTTTTGATGGATGGTTGCGATTGATCCGGGCTTCAACTAATTAAACTGCATTTCATACACCATCGCGTCTGATTTCGGAAATAAAATTCGTTCTAGTTACCCATGCGATTATCATCGAATCTGTTGCCTTGCAAGTGAACGACTCAGATATTCTTGCAGGTTTATCACATTCAAAAGCTGTCAATAAAATAAAATAAGTTATTTCTTTCAAATTTCTGCTTTTCCCCTTATTTCTCTACAACAAAATATTTGTTTTTCTTTCATTTTTGTAATAAAACTGAAAATAAAATTAAAAGGACAATGGATGCTACAACATCTGGCTCCACCTGGGGATAGTGCTTTTGCCACAGAAGCACTAAGAACCGCAGATCAGTGCCTTCACCTCGGGCATGGATTCACATATTGCTTAGCCAATTAAACTTCTATGGAATTTGTACAATGGATTCACTCCAGTGTCTACAAGGAAAAGATGCTTATGCTTCAGAACTGGAAGTAATGTTTGAGGTACTGCCCATTGACAGGTAGCTGGAAATATTCACCATCAAGATTCTCCAGGAAGAATGTATTATTTGTCCTTGCTTCTGTAATTCTGAATGGGCCATACCAAAGAGGATCAAGCTTTCCATGTTTACCCTTATCTTCTCTTCTAATATCCCACCTTAATACCAGGTCTCCAACTTTAAAATCAATATCTCTAGCTTTTCTATCAAAAATACTCTTCATCTTTGATTGATACATTATCAAGTTGTCTCTTACCTTATCCCTGTTTTCACTCAAATCCACTACCTTATTCATTCTTCTTATCAGAGCATTGGACTCTTCTTTTTCCTCCTGAATCATTGCAATCACAGGATTCAGAAGTTGACTTGTGAACAGAACTTGAGTTCCATACACTAACTCAAAAGGTGATTTTCCTGTGGACCTTCTTGTAGTCACTCTAGCAACCCATAGAGAAAACTTTAACTTAGAATCTCAGTCTTTCTGGTTCTCTGCAATAGTTTTCTTAAGGATCTTCATCAAAGTCTTGTTAGTGGATTCAACTAATCCATTTCCTTGTGGATGATAAGCTGTTGAATGGGATAAAATAACATTATACTTTTGACAAAAATCAATAAACTTACTTGAATTGAAGACTTGAGCATTATCTGTTATGATTTTGACAGGGCATCCAAATCTGCTGAAAATATTCTCCTCTAAGAACTTCATCACCACTTGGTCATTTGCCCTTTTAGTAGGTAAAAGCAAAGGGTTTATCTGCCTAAGCTTCTGCATAAATGGTTTAATCCCCTCTTTCAAGCGAATCTTGTGTTGAATAATACTTACATCATATGTTTTAAGATCCTCATAGGACCAAGCAAAAACATCAACATAGTCCTTGAAAAGTTTAATATATCTCTTCTTATAATTACGTGGAACTCCATTGAATAATTTGACTAACCTGGGCTCCTCCTGGGTTCCAATATTGTGATCTTGAATTTTCTCATCCTGTGGAATTTTCTGTGAACTAACAGCTACATCCTTGGAGTTAAAAAGTCTTTCAAGAGGGACAAGTCCCCTTGGCAGAGTATTATCTTTCAATTGAATAATCTTTTGATCAACTATAGAATTTTTCAAACCACTTACTTCCGCACCTTTTGTTGCTTCATCTTCATCTCGATCAATCTCTATGCCCTAAAAATCTTCAGTCATAGTCAAGAATTCCTTAATCCGTTGATCATCTTCAAAAATCTGCCAGTGCTTTATATTATTAGGAACAGAAGGCATGTGCCTCATTTCAACCTCATATCTTAGCTTCGGATGAATAGAAGACCTAAAAGTACTAGCAGCCACAGCTAAAGAATCTACTAATCTATTTCCATCTCTTGGAATGAACTGAATGTTGAAAGCTTCAAAGAAGCTCTCAACCAAATCCCACACTTCGTTTCTGTATGCCCTATGCATAGGGTGTTTTGTCTGGCAGTGGTTCTTTATTTTCTTTATAATTAGCTTTGAATCTCTAAAGACAGAAATTGACTTGACTCCCATTTGTTTTGTTGTTTGCGGAGCAATGATCAAGGACTCATATTCTACCACATCGTTTGTTGCTTCGAACTCCAATTTAAAAGAAAAAGGGAACATATTACCTCTAGGTGCAATTAGAAGGAAATCAACACCTGTTCCTTCCTTAGAATAGGCTCCATCAAAGAAGCACTTCCACACCCCTTCAATTTGCAACTCTGTATTTACACTGGCTGAAGCAAGTTGCCTCTGGTTATCTTCAACCAATTCTACATTATCATGCAGCACGAAGCAAGAAAAATCATCTTTCTCTTGACTATATACAAGTGAATTACTTGCCCCATTTTTTGTGATTGTTTTTACAAATTTGGTTTCTCTATACAACCTCCTTTCTTCTCCACCAAAAATTGGTATAACAACATATGTAAAATCTAGTTTCAAAACACCACCCAATTTGACTCCCCGTGACCTAGATAGCAACATTCCAAACCTAGCAGGGATATCTTCTACAACTACATCCATTACCAAGCTTCTAGTTGGGATCTGGGCTAGTGACACCACCATATCTTTAATGACCCCCAAACACTTGACTTTATTTGAGTCAAAAGAATACAAGTCTCTGTAAGGTTTAGTAACTTGTAGGTTTAGTTGTTTCATCACTGATAATGGCATAAGGTTATGTGAAGCTCCCAAATCAAACATACAATTATGCAAGAGGAAATCATGAATCAATAGAGAAATGTAGAAAGGAGGGGATGAAGAATCCATCTCCTCCACGTGAACCAAAAACCACTGATGTTTTATCTTCTTGCAGATTCACAGTCTCATTTACATTCACATTCTCTCTTAGATTGGTAAATTCAGCCATCTTTCTTTGATAAACTAGTGTTTTGACCAACTTTGTGAGGGGAACTTGAATTCTGATTTTCTCTAATTCTTTAGTTAGACTAAACATATGACCCTGTTTAGTATTCCTTTCATTTTCATCTTCACCTCTCTTCATGACTGAAATCTCTTGTGGAATGGAAACAAGTTTTTCTAAAGGAATTTTTTCACTTTTGTCTTGAGAAGACTAACCTTGGAGCATTTGAGTCTTGCTACTTGTATTCCTGTATTCAATTGTTTTTCAGGCTGTGGTTCTTATGGAGTTTCCTTTTGTAAGGGAGCTGGAACTTGCTGCTCACCTTCATCTTCTTGACTTCTAGACCTTTTCCTTGATCTCAAGTCATATTTCTTATGTAGTTCTGCCTGCATAAAATCAGAAAACTACTTCCAATACTCATCACTTTCATTCTCATATTAAATGGCATCTGTTTCATCATATTCATATTCTTCTCCCTCAACACCTAATTCATCTTCATATACTGCATACATGTGGAAATCTGATCATCGTGGTCCCTGGAATGCTCTGGTATTTCATCAGGATCTGCTTTTATATACAATCGTGTTTGAATCTGATCTTGATCTTTTCTCTCCTTTTACAAAACTTGCAGAGGTTGTCTTCTATATTGAGGATTAATATTCATGTTCTGTTGTGCTTGCCTCTAAGAATTATTACTCTCCAACTCTAATTTAATCAATTTATTCGACAAAGTTTTAATTACATTACTCATATCCTCTAATGTTTGACTTTGAGAGGACTCTACTTTAACCTTTCCCTTATCTTGGATAGGCTGTGTCTCTGGTGTTTTACTTGCAGCCATGAGATTTGCTTCTATCTCTAATGCATCAGTTTGAATATGATCAAGGGTTGCTAACCTTCTCTCCCTCAATGTAAATCCAAAATTTGACACAAAAGCCCCTACAAAAGTTATTTTTGCACTAGCAGGAGGGAGCTTAATCTCCATTGGAAGACTATTGTACAATTTATTAAACCTTCTGATGAATTCAACAACACTTTCATCATACTTCTTCTTGATAGCATTAAACTCTGTGAGTGAATACCCATGGTGTCTTTTCTCACCCCATCTCTGGGAAAACAGGTGATCCATCTCTTCCCATGTTGTAATAGATTTATTAGGGAGCCCTTTAAACCATTTTCTTGCTTCTCCATCCAAGTATTGGACAAAAAGTCTTAGAACAACATCCAAGTGTTCAACATTTAGGTTTTTTGCGAAATTACAAAATACTGATATATGATTCTCTGTTGTTTGTTCATCCTCCCCTGTGAAACGAGGTAGAATCGTCAAGTATTCGTGTGGCATTTGATTCAACTGTTGTGGCAATTGAATAGGTGCATACCTATTCATCAAAAATGCAGGTGTTGCCATATTTGCTCCTAAATTTATTGAACCTTTATTACCAGTAGATGTGGAACCTGATTGAGGAGTAAATTAAGTGTGCAGAGGTGGTAATGTAGTTATAGGTTCAGGCTAAATAACTATAGCAGATATTGAAAAAGAAACAAACTCTAAACACTGTTCTTGATAGTTGGGTTCTTTAAATGAATTGGATGTAAAAGGTGACTCTTGGTCAATAAAAGATGAATGTGAAATATGTGATGAACTGCTGCCTGGTGCAAACAGTGTAGGACTTGGTGTAAGTGGAGTTTTAGGCCTTCCAACCCTCTTGGAAACTAGCCTCTTAGGATCTGAAAGGGCTTGAACTTTCTGCTGTGAGGTATCTGACCTTTTATGGGGTCTCTTCAGAGCCAGAGTTATTATTGTTTGTTTAATACAGCCAAATATTTCCTCCTCACTGAACAACCAAAGGAAAATATTAAAAACCTAGGGAAAAGTATTCTTGTCTTCTCTCCCTGGCAACGACGCCAATTAATGTTGTCCCTTAAGAAACCAATTTCTTGGTTGTGTAGAAATTGTGCTTAAGATATTAATGTTTATAGTTATTGTCACTTATTTGTCACTTAATTGTATGTTGTATTCTCAAATGAAGGACCTAAAAGACTTGGTTTTTAACCCTTAATACTTAGGTGACATGAAAATCTCAGAATTCCATTTGATTGCTGAATATAAATGATGAATGAAGAAAGCTTGAAGAAGTCAAAGACAGTATGCTGTTTTACACAAAATATACTATCTGTGACACTTGGAGGAGTTAGAGATAATATGTTGTCTTACATAGAAACTACTATCTGTAACTTAGAATAATTGCATAGGTAGGAACTTCAAATATAGGAGCGCTCTTTTAAGGGATTTCAACTTCATTTACATAAGCAAATAAAGTCCTGCAGCTTCATTACCATACTTAAAGGAAGAAAACATATGATGACACATAACAGAGAAGTCATAAAATCATACCCAATAATGTGTGGAAAACTTATGATTCTTTCATTAATCAACAATTTTATCAAGCATACAGTGGCCTAGTCTCCAGGTTCTCCAAAGTTCAAACCATTTCTCTGTAAATTTTCCTCTTTTTATACATTATGAGAGAGTTGGCAATCACCAAAACTATCGAACTACTTAATTATCTACTAACTGTCTAAAGTAAAAATCACTATAGAATATTACATTAGAGGGTAAAAGACACATCATTCTCAAGAAAATAAAATAACAAGAAGTAACAAAATTTAGAATGGTTATTCTTGTTCAGATCTGTGACTTGGCTGCTGATGAAGTTTCTCTGTAGATGTTCTGATAATGGTTAAAATGTTTTAACACAACAAACTGCATTTTGACAAAACTTTGTGCATGGACTTGGGCCCATGTATGTATCGGGAGGGTTCCGATTGGCGGAAACACAAAGAAACCCAACCAATTACCATTGCCTTTGGAATTTTAGTCGTTCGTCTCTAACTTTGGTTATTTTGCTAAAACAGCGAAATCAATTGATTTACGCGAAATATGGCAAATCATGGAACTGAAAAGGATTTAGACTATGGTTCATAAACTTATCACATTTGCCTGAGCTGTGTGTGATCACTGTTCAATCACCCAGTCAATGGATGGTCCAATCCTTCAGAATTCAACGAAACTTTAAACCTGTTGAACAAAACCTTATCGCGTCCATTACCTTATCGTGTCCGTTTTTTCAACAACCCTTTGACTCCCACACAGACCCAATAAGAAATAAAACTGCCAGTTAAAGATTTATCAAGTTCAATTTTAAAAATAAAACTTGATTACTTTTCGACACGATATCTGTTGGATCTCGTCCCTTTCGTAGGACGTCTGCGATTGATCTGGACTTCGACGGATTAAACTGCATTCCATACACCATCGTGTTCGATTGTCGTCGGATCTATTACCTTGCATGCAAACGACTCAGATCTTCTCGCAGGTTTCTCACATTCAAAAGCCATCAATAAAATAAAATATTTCTTTCTTTCAAATTTCCGTTTTTCCCCTTATTTTGCTACAACAAGATATTTGATTTTTTTCATTTTTGTAATAAAACTGAAAATAAAATTAAAAGGACAATGGATGCTACAATAGGTTCAATAATACCTACTACAAACATCTTGTCCAGCTCCAAACGAACCTTTTCCTTGTATCTGGGATTTAGGCGATAAGGCCTTTGTTTAATTGGCTTCACATTCGGCTTCAAGGTAATCTTCATGATGCCTAAGTCCCCTATTATTCCTTTCAAGTCTAAAAACTTCGTAGGGAACAAATCCTGATACTCATGAAGCAACTTAGCGACCTTGTCCACCATGGCATCATCCCAGTAGCCCCCTATCTTCGCAAACTTCAGCTCCGCTTCTGTACCAATGTTCACTTGTCTAGTCTTCATTGGCGCTGTGATATCTGGATTATTTATTTGTGGCCCGTCAACTTCATGGTGGCCTTCTACCTCTGGGATGTTTATGTTCCTTGGATCCTCCTCTTCTTCTTCAGCAGTGACATTGTAGCATTCCAGTGCATGGCGCAACTAAGTGGTCCAATCTGGTTGAATCAGATCCAAGGGGTCCTGTGGTATTTTGAAGATCGCTGCCTTGACCTCCTGCGATGCCTCATCAATGCATTCAAATCCATCCTCAAAGTTGAATGTCAGTAAAAATCCCTGCCTCAAAATATCCCACTTGTTAGTGTCGTGGCAGAGCTCTATTTCAAGACACCAATTCATTGGTATTACATCCAAAGTGTGACAGAATAAATGTACCCACTCAGGTTGTGGCTCCGCTCCATAAACATTAGTCCATTTTTCTAAGTGTTCGCGTGGATCATTCCTTCCATCATACTTCTCTGTTATCCGAACTTTTGGGCGACCAAATTGCAATATCATCATTTTTTTGTATTCGCGCTATCCATTAAAACTTTCTTTATGTGTACACCACCACCTTGTGGGCGTAGCGTGCAACACCAAATCCATTGCTTGGAAGCAATGCTTCTCAGGCACTTCCCTTTCAGATGCATCCAAAAATTTATCTACATCAGTTAGACCATCATAATAAGGTAAACTCCTTACCTTCGACGATACATAGTGCATTGATTTAGTCATCATGTTACAACGCAAACAATGTAAAATTTGAAACGAGAACTATAAACTCAAAACGGGAACTCTAGCCAAAAAACCCATCAAAAACATCAAAAACAGTGCTAAAAACGAAAAGTGTTGATGCTGGAATAACACATTATTTTTTCTAGGGTAAATTT
>APFE030325129.1:41313-57539 GCA_000404065.3 Pinus taeda
CAACTTGAAAATTCGTTGAGTAATCATTATTTCAAAAAAAAATTAAACATAATAAATTTTAAAGTGTGAAAAATAAGCCCTCTAAAAGAAAAGGTAGGTTGCATCAACATGTTTTAAAATCAGCATGAAAATCACTAACATTTAAAAACAAATTTTTATATTTTACACATATTAAGATTTAAATTGTCAAAAATATGCTCCAAAAAAAAGGGAGTGTATTCTACATCACCACTTTTCAAAATCGGGTCACTTTTCTGCTACCTCTACAAAATGGGTAATCGTATCGGTTATTTAAAGTGCCAAAAACTATGCTCTAAAAAAAATGTGTGTTTTGCATCACCCATTTTCAAAATCAGGTCACTTTTTTGCTATCTCTACAAAACAAGTAACAGTATCAGTTCTCGTTTCAAAGTTTACGTTGTTCACAACGTAGATACTTCATGCAACCTATTCTGCCAGTGCTCCAGTTCTTCATCTGAATCTGATGCACAGGAACTTTCGTGATCCCATGCAATGTGTCCACCAGTTGTCGAATTAACCCAATATTGATCTCGCGCTGTTATTTTATAGATCTGATCCAGTTCATCATCGCTTTCCTCATAATTGCGAACCAGTTCAGTATAGCATGACCCTTCTGCAGGGTCCAAAGGTACTACTACACGGAGCGATTCCTTTCAAATGACATCATCTGCTTCTACAAATTGATCACCCCTTTCATGTCAATAGCCCAATTGATCCCAAGGAGCGTGGGGTATGTATTGTTGTCATCCACGATCTCTATCACTTCAAAATCGGCCAACGCACTCACGCTTTCAATGTCTACCATCACTCCCTGCAATCTTTCTATGGGGGTAATCTTTTGTTGATTTTCCATCCTCAATTTAATTGGAGACCACTGCAACACTAGTCTCCCCATTCTCTCCCATGTCTGTTTAGGCAAAACATTCGCATCCAACCCAAGATCTAAAATAACTTGATCTGTTTCAAACTCTCCTATTTGCGCAGTGAGCCTCATCTCACACCTAGTTCTTGCCTTATGCTTATCAATTTTTCTGACTATGCGAGGTCTTTCAGGAGCATTTTCTTTACCGGCACAGTTATTTATCAACTCATGTAATCCTTTCACGGCCTTCATAATGCGTAGAAGCTTCATACAACTCTCCATGAACGTAGTAAGCATGGAGGGGTTCATTTCTTCAAACAACTTATCTTAACTTCCTGAGGTAGAGGCCTCAGTGAAGCTTTTCTTTGCTTCCATGAACGTCTCTTTCGCACACTCCAAGTCAAACCCAACCTCTTTTTCTGGAGCCTTGCAAACCCATTCACTTTCTTCAAGATGCTTTCCTTTATCCTCACCAGTTGTCATTCCACTTCGCAGCATGATATTCACGTTAGGATCTTCTTCACGGGGTTCAACCCTCATCATCTGCAGGTTCTAGGTAGGCTGCTGAGGCTGCACCCTCTTCTCTTGCATCTTAGCTATCAATATAGGGCAATCTTCTATCATGTGATCAAACTGAGTACAGTATTGGCACAACAGGCGTGTCGGTCTCGTACACTCTAGTGCGTAGTGTCCTAGCACTCCATAATTGTAAGAAATGACTTTTCGCCGACCTTTACCAAGTCCTCCTCAGCCTCGACCTCATTTGCTCCCCTGATATCCTCCGCACGCTCCCCCAACACCTTGATCTGGAGGCTGAGTCTTTGTCTGCATTTGATATTGAGTGTTCTCTCCATCATCAGCTCATAGCTATGATAGTTACGCTCATCGTGGCCCACCAATTTGCAGAAGAGATGTTGTGGTCTCTGTACAAATTTCTGCAGCAAGTGACAATTGTTTTTTTACATGTTTTCCAGCTACTTGACAGATATCACACCACAATATAGGCCCTGCACTTGGCCATGCTTGAGCTTCCGGCCTCAGAGGCATTAGCCCACCTCCTGCAAAGTAATTCGCGAAGACAAGACAATGATATTTATCATGCCCTTGACTCTTACATTTCATATACCAAACTTCTTCGCGCACCTCTGGCCGAGCCGCACTATCCTTCTTCAGGATTTGAAACTCTAGGTAAAGATTTTGCAACTCCACGTGAATTTGCTGAACTCCCAAAGCATCATCTTAAATCAGTGTCTCATGCAACCTCATCGCAATTTCCAAGTCTTTCGCCTGGGTCCCAATCTTTTGTTGTGATAAAGCAACCCTTAGGTGAGGCAAGAGCAAATCTACAAACCATTCGCGGTGTTGTCCATCCATAAGATTCATATTAGCTTTGCGGATCTGGCATTTCAATCTCTGATCCAGCTCCCAGGGTGTTTCATCGGGCCTCGTCATGATTTCCTTGAATATAATGACTAATTGTGACTCAGACTCGGGCCCACTGAATTCCTTACTTAGCACGGTCTGAGTGTTCGCCATTGATGCCATCAGGTTATCAGTGCGGTACTTAATGTACCATGTCAACGCACGATCTTGTAGAGTAGTAACCAACTGCGCTTTCTTCATATGATCAATTGTAATATTCTGGGTTGTCTAGACGGCCTTCGCAACGAACCAAAACTAGTTTAGGTCCTCATTTCCCAAGCCCTTGAAAACAAGAAACTTCATTGTATTCGAGATATTGAATGGTAGCGAAGGTGGTGGCGGTGTGGGCAAAGGTGTATGATGTGGAGGTGAAGGTGGAGATGGTGTGGGTGGGTGAGGTATTCGAGGAAACCCTTGTCTTATTAACTAGACAATGCTCTATAGTGAAGCATGTGCTACTCCTTCGTTGTCACTCAGAGGAGGCTCAATCAGCGGGCTATATTCAGGGCCTTTCCTCCCTCTATCCTTGAATAGCTTTCCACTTCACATAGCTCCAAACATCAAGGTAATGGCATAACCCACTTTTCACACAAGAACTTCTTAATCCAAGTATTCAAAGATCTTAAATACTTACCTCGCGGTCCCTTGAAGAAGCGTCGCTCTGCTTCACTGTAGCTGACTGAAGTATCGACCGCGAACTTTGTCACAAATCCTCCTATGACACGATCAAGCCAGTGATCAAAAACATGCATGATCTTATCTTCAGAGGCTTCCAATCTCTCCACTAGCTCTAAGGTCCACACTATTGGACGGTCAAGCCTCCACCTTCCTTGGCTGTCTACCAATTTAGAAATCCACTCATATAGTTCGATCGGGAAGGAACAAAAGAAAATTTTGTGTATCTCTATGTACATATATATCTATCCAACCACTATTCTTTTTTCGGGCACAAATTTTTGTTTTCTTGCGCCGTGAATTCATGGATCTTTCTATCCAACCACTCCTCAATTTTTTTCTTATTTGGATTCCAATTATGCGACATCAAACATCTCCTTACGCAGATCCTAGTCTCGGAAACGGAACCATTTGTGGGCTTAGTGGGTCCTGAACCAGGTTCAAAGTTAGTTTTGCCAAACAAATCCCTACACTACTGGCCCTTTCGACATCAATCTGCAGAGTGTGGACTGAAGTCTCACCCGAAGCAATATGGGGGGATGTTGGAACCAAGTTTCCGCACCCAGAGATTAGTGTAATGTCATTTATGCCCTAAACCTTCCTTCGCGTAGATCGATAAGCCTTTAGGGCTTATCGATATAGCTTCCCTTAATCAACTTCTATAACTCCGCGAACGTTCACGACTGTCTTTCGCGAACCCTAAACAGGTGAATCAACCACTTACTCACCTTTGTGATTACCCTTAATGTCATATTTACCCAAATCGGTTTAAGTGTTTGATAAATTTAACATGAAACAAGATATTATTTACGTAAATAGTTACTATTACTTGTGTTCATATGAAAATATAGATCATGTAAAGTCGCACATCAATACAATATTAATTTATAAAGCCATCATTCATCATAACATAATAGCACATTCATCCATAACAAAAGTAAATAGATAAACACAGGAATTTCTAGAATAATCTCTTTATTAATACTTCAGTTTTGTTTACAGACTCAAGATTTCCCTATGCACTCAACCACAGGGGTCCGCGCACTCAGTTGCGGACTCTACTCTAGGCCTCTCCGCACATAGTTGCAGCGCCTCTCTTCTACTCTAAAACTTTTTATCTCTTCCTTCTATTGACCCATTACGTTCATCTTCATCATCGATCGTTATCATGCCTTAGACTCTCTAAGACTCTCCTACTTATACAATCTCATGGTCCATGGACCATGGGTAGATCTGTAAAATCTGACACATCTTACATAAAGTAAGGGTGAAACCCTTTATGACACTTTACTATCTACGTGCTCTGTGACCACAACTTGTGAAGACCTAACATTTTATACAGCAAAACTTGGGCTTTTTCCCCCAAAACTGACCCTAGGGGACCCTGTCCCAACAATACAACACAAAGCTACAAGCACAATGCATCAGACGGTTACATCAATAAGAGGAAGATCAAATTTATGCATTATATCATCAACAAATTAACAAAGACTAGTAAAAAGCATGGCGCGACTGGAACATTCAAGCTAAACATCTTCAAGTCGACGATTTAGTCCTATTGTATGATAGTCGAGTCAAAGGAAAACCAAAGAAACTTGAAATTGCATGGCTAAGTCCATTTGTCATTGAGGATATTTTCCCATTGGGAGTAATTCAATTAAAGACATTACAGGGTCACCTATTCAAGTCTCTTGTTTATGGTGCCCATTTAAAAAAATACATTTCATAAAATATTTATTATAGGTTTATTGTAAGACTAATTAATAAAAAAAATAAAGCTAACTGACTAACATGTTAAATATCAATTTCTTAATAAATAAGAAATTATTAGATTATTATGTTCTTTTCATTTTTATGTTAAAAAACAAATTAACAAAATTAACAAAAAGTAGTTACAAATATAACCAACATAAAAGTTGACATACCGATAAAATCCAATTGCAAGGATACATTAGGCATTCACATCGAGTAATTTTATGGCGCAGGAAGCTGACCTACACAACCTCTTAAGAGAAAAATAAAGTTTAGAATGATAGCAATACGAAGATGATCAACATACAAAACACAGAGGGAGAAGCTAACTTGAATCTCAAAACAAACATTTGGCAGACCAAACACATAGGGTACAATTTTATAAATCAATAAACCCCAAAGAAAATAACGACTACTTACTGAGAAGCAATTCAAGAAAACCAGTCGCATAGAAATACCTCACGTGTGACTCTGATAGAGTTATCCATAAAAGAAAAAAATAGGGACCCATTAACCAAAGCAATCAAGTACTACCATCCCTCTCTGACACTTTGCACACTTCGCACATCCCACCATTTCCATTAGCAAAATTCATTTCAAGATATTCCACATTTACTACCCACTCTGCAAGAAAGATGGTTAAATGATGGCATGCACGAGTGAGATGATGATCACAAAATCAATCAAAAACTGAAGAGACATTCTGATGATGGAAATCAAGAAACAATGATGGCACATTTAATGCCACTTCTACAAAAATCATGGAGTGCCTTGGGCTATTAAAACTCCTTCCTGAAATCCCAAGTGACATCTTTTGTGACTTGGAAGATATCCCCGATATTCCTAGCCTTGTAATTTACATCTCTGATATCTTAGATTACCTCTAAACATAAGAATTTCGGGAAAATTTCTCTATGACGAAGAGGAGGTCAGAACTGAAGAATAAAAAGTCATAGCGGAGCCCCGAAGCAAAGCACATTTCGACCTCGTTGGTGAAACAAAGCTAGAAATTCGCGTGCACAATATCAAGCAGGCTAAGGTTAACAAGCCTACGTGGGAGAATCACTTTGAAGCTTACCTTAAGTGGTCCAAGATAGGAGATTAGTGGAACACTCATACAAACCTCTTAGAAAAAGCTAAAATCTGAGACATTTTGGGTGCCCCATTAGTTGCAAACCTCCAAGGTATGAAAGAGGAGGTCGCCATATACCTAGTAAGTAAGTACCACAATGAAAATATATGGCTAGATCAACCACATTTTATTTATGATACTACTATTCATTTGATAATTGGAATTCCCTACAAAGGAACCAAGGTACCGACCATAGTTGATGTAAATGACTGGCTCACGAAGCTCATCAGAGGAGCATCTAGGAAGAATTCATGAGGTCTGGTCATCAGTCAAGTCCAAGACCCTGTGGCTAGATGGATATGCACAATTGACTCCTTATACCTTACCTCATCAGGTGGAGCCTCGAACATCAATATCACAATGCTTGTAGCCATTGGTGAAATAACAAAGTCTAGAATTCAATATAATTGGGTAGATCATGTAGCTAGTCTCGCTAAATCCAACTTCCACGAATGTTAGAATTTTGGTAAGTCTATTCACTTTCCCTATATGTTAATCTAGATAGTTATTAGGTCAAACCCACCAATTAGGGAAGCATACTTCACAAAGAAAGACACACCTCTTTTGTTTAATTTCATAATATTTTCTAGTACTTGGTTGGGGAAACCCTAGTCTATAGCCCCAGCGAAATTTTCAGGAATTGGCTACTAAATATTAAAAACGTCTCTCAGAAATGGAGAGTGCCTCAGCAAATTCATCAAGCTCTCCCCCAATGTTCGCATATTGAACTTTTCCTAGATGATATCAAAGTCTAGCATAAAAATTCACATCTGGTCGATCCCAGGAACTCCCTTCTCAACCTACTATCGACCAAATATTTGATGAATTACGTTGTTAATAAAACACCAACTACATTATTCCACTTGTAG
Organism: Pinus taeda; assembly: GCA_000404065.3. NCBI lineage: Eukaryota > Viridiplantae > Streptophyta > Pinopsida > Pinales > Pinaceae > Pinus > Pinus taeda. The sequence continues at coordinate 48,047 of APFE030325129.1, forward strand.
TCTTTGAACCATCCCATGACATCATCACCCCCTTAAGAGATGTCGAAGTCGAAGAGGAAGTCCAGATCATTATGTACCTACAACCTTTCAAAGTTGACATGTCGGTACTCTTTCCTAAGTCCTATAACAAGTATTTTCATAAAGAGTCCATTAACACTATGTCCACTCCATTGAAAGCCAAGTCAACCCAGTGGAAAAAGGTTCTTAAGAAAATTAAACTAAATGACCCTAAGAAGCAACAACAGTTGGAAGAGGTCATTAAACCACTGCAGCCTGAAGAAAAAATAGCAAAAAAAATCTTGCAAGCCTAGATCTCCCTCCATTAAGACACAAATATGTGATGCCTTAGAAAATTACAAAGGCGTCCTCACTAAGGGTATCCAGATAAAAATAGAGGAAGTGTTTCATAAAGGTAAGCATAATGATGGCTCTTCTTCACAACAATGTCAACTTAATGGTACTCTAGACTAGTCGCAGAATCAAACAATCAAGTTTGCTACAATCACAAAGATTTATTTAACAAATGATACCCATGTCCACTCATCGACTCCTATTTTAGAAGAATAAAATCAATCTGGCCAGGAGAAGTTTGAAGAGGAACACTCTGGAGAAGAGAAAACTGACAAAGAACACTCTAAAAAGGAGCATTCTTATGAGGAGCAATCAGAAAGAGAACAATCCAATAAAGAACAGTCTAAGAGACACTAGTCGGAACAAGGTTAGTCGAAACAAAACCAGTTAGAGCACACTCAGTCGAGGAAATCCAATCAGAGGAAAATTATTTAGAACTATATTAGTCAGATATTTGGAATAATTCAGAGTATAATTCCAAAGATAATTCATCCGACAGAACTCAATGTGATGAAATTATCAGATACTACAATTAGCATGCCATAGGTACTTCTAGTAAGTGTCAGGAAGAGAAATAAAATGAAGTGTATACTATCAGTACAACAGTTATAAACAATCCAAGTACCACATTCATCTTGATTACTCAAACAACTCCAAAACCAACTACAACGCCATTCCAGCAACCAAAGAGAAAAAGAAGCCTATTGATATTACTAACGAATATTTTGAATGAAATTAATCAACTAATAAAATAAACAACAGATATATACACAAGTCAGACATGCGGTAATTTTATTTTTTATTAATAAATTTACGAACAATTTTTTAGATAAAAGAAAATATAATATACATATCACATTAAAATATATAACATATAAATAGGATTTATAAATTAACATCCATTTTACCATAACCATTTTTAAATTTAATTAATAAGTAGATACAAATTTAATATTTACAATATAACAAGGTTTTTAATTACAAATATTTACCATGGATATTATTAACTTCTAAATGGGATTTTTTTACAGTACCATGGGCGAATACGGAGAAGAGAAAGATAGAGAGAGGGAGGGAGAGAGGGAGAGGAGGGAAGAAAATCATAATACCATGGGCTAATACCATGGTTTATCAATACCATGGACCATGGGATTTTAATTATTCTGTTACAATACCATGGGTCAATATCATAGCTTATCAATACCACATGCCCAAAAACCATAACTTATTTCAAAATCAAAATATTTTATAAATACTTTATTTTAATTTGATTTTATAACGTTTTTTAATCAAATCTAAAACAAAAATATTATAATTACTTTTGAGGTATATCTAAACCCTCCATCCTCATGACTACAAAAAATATTCCCATAGAGATTAAATCGAGGTTTTAATAAATTAAAAGTGAGAATACTTTTATATACACATATGTGAAATTTATATAATATAAGTAATATTATAAATAATCGGGATAGATACTTTATATACATATGTGAAATTTATATAATATAAATAATATTATAAAGAATCAGGATAGATGCATATTAATGGAGGATCCAAGTGAAGAGAGAAAGCAAAGTGACTAACAATGATAAAGGAAAGATAGTGCGTGATGATTCTAAGTTTTTTATTATTGTATTTTCTTTGACATGATTGATCCAGAATATAGGTTTAATATTTTACAACCAATTATGTTTTTTTTTTCTTAGATACTTTCTTAAATACAATACAATGGGATCATATTTCAGAGAGAGTGAGTGAGATGGACGGGAAATAGAATGGGGGAGAGAGACATAGATGTGGGAGAGACAAGGAGAGAGCGGAAGGAAGAGAGAAGTCGGGGGGGGGGGAGAAGACGAGAGAGGGGAAGAGGGGGGATGGAGGAGAGAGGAGGGAGAGAGATGGATTTGGAGGGGGAAAGAGTGGGAGCGAGGAACAAAGACATTGAAGGATAGAGGTGGAGAGAGAGAGAGAGAGGGAGTGACAAGGTAGAGATGAAGATGGAATGAGGGAGAGAGGAGACGAGGGAAAAGAGAGAAATTGCGAGGCTAGAGATAGGGAAAGAAGGGGAAGAGAGAGAGGGCGAGGGAGACAGTGGGAAGATAAATAGAGAGAGGGAGAGGAAGAGGGAGGGAGAGTGTGAGAAGGAGAAGGAGAGATAAGGGGAGATAGAGATATAGATGTTGGGGGGAGAGAGGGAGGCAAGGAGAGGGAGGGAGAGAGGAAGAGAGAGAGAGGGAGAGGAAGGGGGAGGGGGAGAGAGAGAGGGAGAGAGAGAGAGATATGTAGAGAGAGTGTGTGTATGTTTTCAAGTTGATATAAAGAGATAAAGGAGAGAAAGAGGGAGATAGCGATATAGATGGAGGGGGCGAGAGGGGATAATAGAGAGAGAGAGAGAGAGATGTGTTTAGGGGGTTCAGATAGAGATACAAATAAGGAGAGATGGAGGGAGGTATAGATATAGATGAAATGGGAAGAGAGGGAAGAAGAGAAAGATAGATAAAGGGAGGGAGAGGTGCAGAGAGAGAGAGAGAGACGAGGGAGAGAGATAAGGAGAGAGGGAGGGAGATAGACATAGAATGGAAGGTGGAGAAAGAGGGAAGAATAAAGAGACACACAGAGACAAATACAGACATAGAAGTTAGATCTAGAAATTCATTAATATTTTGGTTTTTCACTAAAATAGATGCTTTGATTGCAGTGTCGTTATTGATTTCTAATACTAATTGATCACTTTCACTAGATGCGTTGATTTCAGTGTAGATGTCGATTTCTAATATTATTTAATACTTTACACTAGATGCATTGATTTCAGTGTAGATGTTGATTTGTACTCCTATTTTCTTGTTTGCACTGGATGCATTGGTTTCAATGTATATATTGGTTTCTAAACCTATTTGATCACTTGCACTAGATGCATTGGTTTTAGTGTAGATGTCTATTTATAATCCTATTTAATATCTTACACTAGATGCATTGATTTCAGTGTCGATGTTGATTTGTAATCCTATTTAATACCTTACACTAGATGCATTTATTTTAGTGTAGATGTTGATTTCTACTCCTATTTAATTTCTTGCACTAGATGCATTGGTTTCAGTGTAGATATTAATTTCTAGTCATATTTGATTGTTTGCACTAGATGCATTGATTTCAATGTAGATGTTGATTTCTAATCCTATTTGATTGTTTGAACTAGATGCATTGATTTCAGTGTAGATGTTGATTTCTGATTTGATGCAACTAGATGTATGATGTACAGTAATTTCGAAGTAATTAGATTAATATTGTGCATTGATTTCAGTGTAAGCACATTTTTGCCCCCGTCAACCATATATAATCACAATTCACCATAAAAAAAATAGAGACATAGTCTAGGTGAAACACTAGAGGCCTCATTAATGATAAACAATCTAACTCTAGAAATATATCTGAGCATGATATTGTGAGGCTTTAGCTCATCTAAGTGGCCTCTAGGAATATTCTCCAACCAAGGTCAAATTGACATAGGGAGAATATCCTTTGTTGGACCATTCTTCAAACCAAGGTCAAAGTGACATAGGAAGAATATCATTAAGTCATAAAGACACAATAAGAATGCCAGGCCATGATGTTATCTATTATTTCAAACCATTTTCCAACCAAGGTCATAATGACATAGGGAGAATGTTGGACCATTCTCCAACCAAGGTTGCAAGGACATAGGGATAAATTTTATCCAAGATGGTGTTTGTTGGAGGAGCTAGTCAGGTTGACCGACTAGTTGAATGGAAAAAGGGCTAGCCAACCCTACCAACTAGCCCCAGTCAAGTCAATGGTCTGTAATGTGATGTAAGCTTAACTAATGGCAGTTTAAGCAGATAATCAGTCAGATAGTTAGACCTGCATAATTGTTTCATTATTTTATCTGTATTTGTTTGTATAGCAATGTAACAGGTTGGTTCGATATATAATAAATAATATATCTCTATGTGTCTTGGTTATCTCTCCATTACTGTATTTCTCGTACCTTTTGTTGAAATATGGCAACAAGAATATTCCAATTTCATTTGTCCTTGAATTAAATTGTGAATTAAAATTTAATTTAGTCTTAACAACTACTTGAAATAATCAATTAATTCATTTTGAATTAATTAGTTGGAGAAATTCAAGTTAGAAGTCTTTCTTAAGTCATGCAAGAGTTATCCCTTAAATTAAGGAGATAAGATTTATATTTTAGTTGTAATTAGTTAACTCAGTTTACTGAGTTAAGTCTAGTTAAATTAGTTCCAAACTGTTTGAGGAACTAATAGAGAGTTAACAGTCAGTTGATGCATGCATGCACTCAACTAGTGCTACTCTAGTTAACTGAAGATTCCCTCATCAGAAACTCATGCATATCTATTATGAGAAAGACCCAGTTGAGATTAAAGTCATGGACAATGTAATATCAATTGCATGTGTTTTCTTATAAAGAAAACTCATGCATGCAGTCGAGGATCATTCCTTAAGGATTCGCAGTTATGACAGTGTGTGAGAGAGTGTTCCACTTGGTGAGGTGAAGATCATCCCAAAGGAACAACGCAAGAAAATAGGATCTTGGAGGGTGGAGAGGAAGGCTGGAGAGCAACCAAGATTGCCTGTGATCATCTGTGAAGATTGTACTGAGAGTTGGCTAGCTGTGAGAGCTAAGGCTTTGTATAATTCCTATGTATTTCCACCGTGTATTATAATACAATAGTGTGGGGTTTTTAGCTAAGGCTTTCCCCAAATTATTTTCATGTGTATTGTGTGATTGATTCTTCTTCTTCTAGTTATATTGTTCAGCTCGATCTTTAAGCTTTCGCAAATTGATAGTAGAAGTAGGTTATAGTATTCTGCTTTGATTTATATTTCATTATCGGGTTAAACTACATCAGATTTTCTACATGGTATGAGAGCTGGATTTGTAGTAATTTTCTACATGGTATACTGAGAATAGAATTCGAAGTTTGAAGTTCAAGTTGCAGGTGCAAATCGAATTCATATCATACTTCAAGGTTGGCCAAAGGCATTCTATGGCTTGAGACTTGAGTATGCCTTGGAAGATAGCTCAAATTACATAGCATAGAAAGATAGAATGGAGGCTGTATTAGAAGACAATGGCTTGAAGGAATTCATTGATCAAGAAATCCCAAAGCCAGCTTCAACTAATTCACAAGAGTTGGCTGAGTGGAAGAAGTGTGTAGTGAAGGCAAGATAGATCATCCTTGAGGGAGTTTGAGACCATATTGTATCAAGCCTCCAAGGGAAGGATACTCCATTTTCAATGTGGAAGACATTGAAGGACCTCTACCAAAACAGTAGCAACCAGAGGAAATTAGCACTCAAGGATAATCTTAGAATAATCAAGATAGAGAAGGGCGATACTATTTCCACATATCTGAACAAGCTCACCACCTGTAGAGATGAGCTTGGCAATGTGGGAATAACTACTGTCGATGATGATATGGTGAGCCTCGCTCTCCTTGGCCTTGCAAAGAGTTGGAATAGCTACCAGGACTCTATGAATGCAAGGGAGAAACTACTGGGTTAGGAACGACTGTGGTTAGATCTTATGCAAGAGGAGATCAGGAGGAGAACATGAGATGGTTCTTCATCCAAGAATGATGATGAAGAAAAATTGGCCTTAGCAAGTAAGGCAAGGAAAAGGAAGGGGAAGGCTTCCCATTTCATATAGAATTCTTCTCATGGAGGGAAGAAGGGTGACATGTCTAAAGTAAGATGCTTTAATTGTCACAAGATGGGACATTATGCAACTAATTTCCCATCGAGGAAGTCCAAGAAGGGATCCTCGAAAGGATCAGAAGGTTAGGAATTAGCCTCTCATTTCGAAATGGACTTTACCCTCATCGCATGCATGGTGTCATTGAAGATGGGTTGTGTCTAGTATCTTGACAGTGGAGCCTCATTCCACATGATCGGTGATAAAAATTTATTCAGTGCCTTGGAGGAGAAAGACCTCAACATGCACATAGAGATGGGTGACGACTTAAGGTATAGTGTTTCAAGAGTGGGCACGATTGCTTTTCAGAGGGAGCATGGAGCTCCTCTTGCCTTGACAGATGTGATGTATGTGCCTGGACTGAAGAAGAACCTGGTATCGGTCATGATGTTGGAGGACAAAGGCTACGATGTTGTTTTCAGTAAAGGAAAGTTGTTCCTAAGACACATAGCCACAAGTCAGACCAAGAGGATAGGGATTTAGGTGAAGAATCTCTATAAAATAGAGGTAAATGGTTCTGCAACATTGAGTACATAAGTAGAATTGGTGCAAAGCCAAGACATTAGCGAGTTGTGGCACAGGAATTTGGGCCATTTGCATCATGGGGCTTTGAAAATAATGCAGCAGATATTTGCAGGACTTCCCAAAGGTAAATTTGAGCAAGTTGACACATGCAAAGGTTGTACCTTGCAAAAGTACACCAAGTCTTTCTTTCATGATCGAGACAGTCGAGCAAAGGCTATCTTAGAGCGATTTCATACTGATGTGTGTGGACCATTCTCGACGGCATCCACAACAAAGCAAAGGTATTATGTGATTTTCATTGATGATTATTCTCATAAATGTTGGATTTATTTCATGCAGAAGAAGGACCAAACCTTCACAAAGTTTTGTGAGTTCAAAGCTTTTCCTGAGAAAGAGTCAGGGAAGAAGATCAAGGCCTTGAGAAGTGACAATGGTGGAGAATATGTCTCTCAAGAGTTTAAGGACTTATGTGCAGTGGAAGGAATTAAACAAGAGTTGATGGCACCTCATAACCCATAGCAAAATGGGGTGGTCGAGAGGAAGAACAAAACTATTATTGGGGCAGCACGGGCAATGTTGCATGACCAAGGCCTACTACTTCACTTGTGGGCTGAGGCATGCAACACAGCGGTCTATTTGCAGAAGAAAAGCCTGCATTGCATACTTGGGATGAAGACACCAGAGGAAGCTTTCTTCAGTAAGAGACCAGATGTGGGTCACTTTAGGATCTTTGGCTCATCGGTATATTGCCATGTGACAAAGGATGCACGGAAGAAGCTTGAGCTGGCAACAGAGTTGGCGATATTTGTGGGGTACACTGATACACCTCACAACTATCGAGTGTACTTTCCTACCAGTCGGAGGACAGTGATTCATAGAGATCTCAAGTTTGATGAGGAGAAGGCCATGCGAGTTTCCCTTGAGAGGGAGATCCAAGTACAGGCTATGGAGGAACTATTGGTTCCTAAGGAGGAGGAGCCTCAGATTGATGCAGAGCAGTTGCATGCAGAGGTTCCAGGAGTGGAGATATCCACTCAAGCAGAGTCTTCCAGAGATGGATGGAAGCACACAAGAGAAGCTGATAGATTTTTCAAGGATGTGAGAGAGAATGTGGAGCACCATTTTCTCAGCGTAGACAGAGCAGGTCACTTGAGAGGTACACTAGATACATGGCCCTTACTGGGGAATGTATTAAGAAAGAGCCCTCTTCCTTTAAGGAAGCAGTGCAGCAGACAATTTGGGTTGATAATATGGTGGAGGAGTATGACTCCATAGTTCGTAACAGTGTTTGGGACGTAGTTCTAAGACTGGAGAACAAGTCAGTTGCGAGTTCCCGTTAGATTTACAAGGTAAAGCAAGTTGCTGATGGTAGTGTGGAGAAGCATAAGGCAAGATTTTTTGCCCGTGGCTTTTCACAGGTCGAGAGGATTGACTATGATGAGTCTTTTGCTCCTATCACAAGGTACTCATCTATCAGATCTATGTTGGCACTATCAACACAGATGGGTTTGAAGATCCATCAGATGGATGTGAAGACCGCATTCCTCAATGGCCAGATTGAGGAAGAGGTGTACATGAGCAGCTGGAAGGTTTTGAGACCTTCGATCATGAGTCGCATGTGTGCCAACTCAAGAGAGTGTTGTATGGGCTGAAGCAAGCACCTCATGCTTGGTACACCAAGATAGACAACTACTTTACCGGGTTGGGCTTCACAAAGAGTGAAGTGAATGTGAACCTGTACCACATCATGGTGAAGGGTAAGTTGTTCATCATCGTTCTTTATGTTGATGATCTCATATTGACTGGTGATGATCAATTAATCGTGTATTGCAAGGAGGACCTTGCAAGAGAATTCGAGATGAAAGACATGGGTCTCATGCATTACTTCCTTGGCATGGAAGTGTGGCAGAATGATGGGGATTTGTTTGTGTCTCTGGGAAAGTATGCCAATGAGATATTCAGGAAATTGCACATGGATAAGTGCAAGCCCATGCAGACTCCTCTAGCTAGTAACTGGAGGAAGGAGGATGCTACTTCAGGAGAAGTAGTGGAGGCTACTGTGTACAGGAAGCTTGTTGGTTCATTGATGTACTTAGTGAACACATAGCTAGATTTGTGCTATGCGGTGAACCAGCTGAGTCAAGTGATGGTTCAGCCTACCAAGATGTTCTGGAAGACAGAAAAGCATGAATTGAGATGCCTCATAGGCACATCTCAGTATGGATTATGGTACAGATGGACAGAGGGAGTGAAGCTAAGGGTTTCAATGATGCAGATTGGGCAGGGAGTCCATCAGATCGGAAGAGCACATCAGGAGGGATTTTCAACCTTGGGTCAGTGGTAGTTTCTTGGTACATCAGGAAACAAAGGTCGGTTGCACTCAACTCGACAGATGCAGAATACATGGTTGCAAGTCAGGCAGCATGTGAGCTCATCTGGATGTGGAAAATCCTAGTTGGTTTGTTTGATCAGAGGATGGATCCAACTGTGATCTATTGTGATAATCAGAGTTGTATCAAATTCTCTGAGAATCCAATATTTCATGGTAAGTCCAAGCACATCGACATCCAGTATCATCATCTCAGACACTGTGTAGTGAGGAGGATCATGTTGTTGTAGTATATTTCGACAGAGGAGCAAGATGCTAACATTTTGACAAAGGCATTGTCAAAGTGTCAATTTGAGTTCCATAGAGACAGGACCGGGGTGGCAGATAATCCCTTTCTTATTGAGAAGGAGTGTTGAAATATGGCAACAAGAATATTCCCATTTAATTTTTCCTTGAATTAAATTGTGAGTTAAAATCGAATTTAGTCTTAACAACTACTTGGAAATAATTAATTAATTCATTTTGAATTAATTAGTTGGAGAAAT